>VWZG01012124.1:30295-89191 GCA_013396735.1 Grallaria varia
AAAAGTGCTTATTCCAGTGATTAAAAAAATTTTTTTGGCTCTTTTTTTTTAAAAATACTCATTCTAAAAAAAAAAAAAAAAAAAAAAAAGTAACTTGATTTTCATCAGTAAATGCATGAAGAAGGGTTGCTACACATTAGTGATTAACTTGCAAAATTCAGAGAAATATGCAAGTTTAGGAAGAATTACTGTAAAAATTTAAACAAGATACATGATATAACTCATACAAATAAAATATTTAGTTTTTCAAACGGTGGTATCGGGAAGAGATGGATTTTCTTCTGAATATTCTTTAACTTAATATGAACTGTGCTTTGTTTTTTATCTGTAAGAGCCTGCACAGTTTTGGAGATTTTTTTTCAGTGGGAGGAGGGAAGATTTTTTTTTTTTTTTTAATTTTACTATCAGAAGGNNATTTTTTTTTTTTTTTTGTAAATTTCACTATCAGAAGGTTGGTTTATTTCAATCTCAACAAAACAATACACATCATCTTCATGTCCTTCAAAATCACTTTTTAAGCTCTGCTCATGAAGAATACATTTCTGCCAGTTCTCAGATAAAATATCCCATATAACTTATGGATAGCAAATTCACTGTATTTCAGGTTGTGTACATCTCTTTAGATATGCTACTTAGAATGCTTACACATAAACAATAAACCTAACGATTAAATATTTGTACCTTATTTACTGGAAATATATAGGACATCTTCACAGCAAGCTCATTATGGTGCATCTGCATCAGACTCTTTCCATACGCTCAGTGGAGTTGACCTTTGTATCCCCAGGATTTCTGGATGTTTGGAAACCCTGAATATCCATCTAAGTAGATCGGTAAATGTTCAAAAATTCAAGGCAACAGAATATCATAAATTCAACCTACATACAAATTCCAAGTGGACAGAGAAGGTTTTAGAGAAATCTGAATGCACTCATGACATTTGATTTATGAAAATGCTCCGTCTAAAAATCTTTTTTAGCACAAGTTTAAAGAAATATTTTTTTAAAGAATAACTACCCTGTATACACAAAAGTGAGATGGAACTTTGATTAATAACTATGTATAGGGTAATGACCAGAAACTTTCTTTTCCAGAAAGCATCCTATTTCTTCAGTTCTTAAAAAAACCTTAGTCTTTAATGATCCTTATCTGGAAATTTATATGTAATAGGCAAATTTCTAGTTCAGAGTTCAAAGGAGATTGTATATGTGGCAAAAAAATATGGGACACCTTTCTGATTTTTTTATAAAATACTTTTTTTTTTTTCTAAAGGGTAATTTCTATCTATAAGTGACCCATCGTTTCTTTTGGAGGAGACCTAATATGATAAATAGATGTTACAGTTTTAATAATTTCTCAGAAAATAGAAGTAGATAGGATCTTATTAATATTCTTGTAAAACAATTAAATATGTTAGGGGTTCTGTCCTTTTCCTCACAAATTAACAAATAAATGAGGAAAAGAGCCTCTGAGAAATGAAGAGACCTTCAAAAACTCAAACAGTGCAAGTTTGGTTTGATATAAATAAATATCTGTGAAGTTACACAAATAATCATAGTCCAGGCTTCAATATTTCAAGCTATTCCAAACTATTGTCTAATTCCAACTATGAAACTGATCTGGTGCTTGATGCTATTCAGATGTGTACCTTCTGGTTCCCTGGTTTATTCCAAGGGCACACATCATGTTAAAACAGGTCCTACTAGTGTCAGTAGCTATTTCTTTGATTAAGCTGGTTATTTTAATCTGAACTTTATCCATGGTGTGTCTTCTTGCTTCTTAGCCTATCCACCATCTGTGACTGAATTACTTGCAGGGAATCTTTTATTCTTGTGTGAGGCAGGTTGGAGCAGTATCTATAGTCTGAGAACTTCAAGGACAGCAGGAATAAAATGAGGTTTTTTTACAGATTAAATCCATCAGACAATTACATCAGGGATTCCAAGTAAGATCTACATTGCTCTCTAAGCATGTGACTGGCAGCTATGGAAAAGGACTTGGAGTGCCTACAACAAACTGGTACAAGGCACTTTAGAACGTAGTGCTATTCTTCTTTTTCCTGATCTTTTTTGTCTGAAATCTGGCCTAGCTTTAACAAGTAGGGCCTGTGCTGGGAGAGAATAGTAATCATCTCATATCCAAGGCAATGAATAAATCCTCAGGGAAGCTAAGGAACATATGTGAAAGCAATTGCTGTGACTCCATTTGAAAGGTCACAGAACGCATTCCCCTAACACCCTGTCATACTCTGATCTGCTGACTAACATAGAAACAAGCATGAGACTCAGTTGCTCCCTTCCGTGCCCACTCCTCACTCTTTGTCTTATGCTTTCCACCCTTTCTGAGCATATCAAAGCCCTGGAGTTTGTGACAGCACTTCACTTGAGGCAATTGCTGCTAGTAGTCTCTCTCCTGTACTCATGACTAGGTAAGACTGTGTTTATAGTGTCTTTACTCTGCAAAAATTATCTTCTATACATTATCTGACAAAACAAATCTCAAATTAAATGTGTGTGTAAAAATATTCGTTATGTTGAGAAAAATATCAGTTTAACAACATAGAAAACATTTTTCTGGTCTGTGACTGGAAATGTTGAGCAAGAAGCACGTTGTCTCTATCTACTTTTCCAAAAGAAAATTATAAGACAAAATTTCATGATGTCTGTTATTCTAGGAAAGATTTCAATCCATTATATTAATGATGGAGTTTTTTCTTGATCTTTTAAGCCAATAGGCTCTTAAACTCAGCAAAAAAACTCTTTCCACAAATCACTTGTATTAACCTGATTAGAGACATGGCAAAACCTCAGGAACATCTATTACTTTTAGCAACTTGAATTTATAAAAATGGTAATTGGTCAGCTTTTCTATTTAACTCTTAAAAAACTGAACTTTGTTGGTGAATGTTAAAAAGCAGTAGAAAATGTCTTTTTGACATGAACTATAGTTTCCTAGAAGATTGCAGATAATTTAGTTAAAAAGGAGGCTGAAAAAGCAATTTTGCAGGACAGAAAAAAAATCATAAAACTATTCAGTGTAAAAGTTCTGGTATTTTTTGAATTAAGTGCTTATTTTGTCTTAACTCTTCAATTAAAAATGCAATCTTTTCTAGTTTTTTTCTGAGATCTGCTTCATTTAAAGCATAGGATTGCAATAGTAGGGACAATGTGGACTACAAAAAGAGGCAAAATAGTTGACCTATTACTAACTTTAAAGTTTCAATATTTATTAATACTATTCATTATTCATACTCTCAAACAGAATATGAAAATAAGGGTATGTTTAGTATTTTGGAATTAAAAAAAAAAAGAAAAAGAAAAAGAAAAAGAAAAAGAAAAAGAAAAAGAAAAAGAAGTGAAGTTTTGGAAAATCCTAATCACAAGAAGGCAAGTATGTTAAATTAAAGCAGAAAGAAACTGTTATTCAAGATACTTTGAGCAGTCTCAGATTTCAAAGCAGTATTCACTACACAGTCAGTAAATATTACCCTTTGCATCTGGTCATCTTTCTGGTATCTTACTTTGGGCCACTGAAACCAGAACTTTGAGAGTCACTACTCAGAGCTGAAAATGTAAGGCAAATAGATAGACAACGCAAATATAAAGTTGATTCTTGTGTCCTCACTAACTGTTTTAAACAAGATTTATTTATAATCAGCTTCCTATTTTCTTATTTGCACTTCTTAACCTTGTGTTCTTCTTTCACATTCATAAAATATATGATTTTAGGCACATCATTGTGGTATGATGTTCTTTTCACAAATGTCATGACATTTGTCCTCCAGGCTGATTCCTATTATCTTCCCTCATCATCATTCCTGCTTGGAGTCTGTCCATGCTCTTCTTATTCCTGTGCCAATTCATGACACCTGGCCACAATAACCTTTCAAATTGTTTAGAACATGGAATTCCCTTGGTTTGGGATAATTTCTATATGCAGTTAAAGTTATGTGTGTTTGGACAGATGCCCAGGTGTTTCATGAGGCTCCATTCTCATTTATAATTTAAAAATCCTTTATCAAATAAGATAATATTTATTCAGATTTGATTCTTCAAGAGACATAGGCACAATTATGCAGAAGGGGGCATACCGGCAGAGATATGAGACATCAGGGCAGGAGGGATGCCAGCGAATTAAAAACACTGAAGAAAAGCAAAATAGATACCCAGAGCAAAGCAAGAGAAAAGCATCCAACCCAGACCAGACAGTGAGGAAGCTGAGGAGGAAGTATGACTGCAAAGGCACTGCAGCTGATGGAGGAACCCACATCACTGCAACAGAGTAGAACCTGCAGTGCACTGAACTCTAACTCCTGCACTGCCCCTCACCTTCCCACAGGGGCCAGATATAACATAGGCTGCAGAACTGGACACAGGGACATAGTGATGAAAGACAGTTTTCCTAGATATTTATTTGATTCTTATTTATTTTTCAGAATTGGAACCCAAAAGTTTGTTAATGAGAAATTAATTATATTGATTGAAATTTCCTACTTGAAATACTTTTTTTGTCTCAGGACAGGTCTTCAGTCTTTTTAAATAAAATGTGCAAAACTTTAGAAACTGATGTAATGCTTTACTTTCTGCAGAAAGTTTGTTTAGGAATTATTATAATATCCTCTTTATTACCAATTATACAAATAATATATTGATGAATTTCAAACAAGTTGATAAAATGCATAAAAGTAGGATCACTAGATCATTGTTTTAGATCATTTATGTAATTGATATAAATGGATTCACTGGCTATAGTAATTAAATATGATTTTCATTTTTCAGCAAATTACATTCTTAATGTGTAATACCCTCTTTGTCTTTGTCTCATCTCATGGCTAGCATTTATTTCTACAAATTATGAACTAACTCTTTCAATGTGTGAATTATTTTTGAGCAGGTAAAAATAAATCAGTTAATTAATTAATAAGACTTTTAAAATTAGACATCCTCAAAGATATTAAAATATACAGTTGATCAAAGAGTACTTTCCCCACAAATATACCTTGTAGTAGCATGATAGACTCCCCAGAAAATTTGTCCCTTGTATTTATCCTATAAATACATGCCTTCAGAATTTTTTTTTTTGTAATTAGGTGAGTTTTTTTAATGTACTTGATTTGCTCATTCCTGCATCTGGTTACTTTCGGATCTCTTTTAAATACAGCCTTACATTTGTATTTCTGGATACGTTAAGTCTCCTTCTGGACTACTATTTTATTAAGTATTGACTAATCAAAAGTTCTAACCCTAAGAAGCATTTTTACATACGTTTTCTGAGACAAAAATAAAACCTAGCAACAGATTATAAAAATAATATCTTCTCTGCAAAACACTGATAAATAAATGGTGCTTTATATGAGTAAGCCTTATTATGAATGTTTTCACACAGGGGTCAAGGAATCACTTGATTAAAGTCAATAAAGCAGAATGATGCCTGGGAAATGTCCTTTAAGGACAGTAGAACTACAACTAAATAGTAAAGAGAATATTTCAACCCCAGATTTATCATGGCCTGCTGAAGAGTTCTCCCTGAAGTTAATTTTGTACTTAGTGTCTGGAATTGATTTATGTACAGACTGTTGTAGAGTTTCCTAACGAATATTTCATATTTATGCTCTTCTTGAGAGTGATTAGAGGTGAACATCTGTGCCCTACACAAATCATGTCATTATGAAATTAACTTTCAAAAGTTCATAAAGAGATATGGTAGCTGCAACAGCTTGTTTATTTGTAATAGTATGGTGACTCAGATATCTGACTAGCTAGATTTGTTTACCTTTCTTCTTCTTGCATGTGTGTCAAACATAAGAAAGTGCATACAGAAATATGTCAAACTATAAGTAGTAGACACAATAAATCTATGTTTTCATATGTGTAAAGTTATATAAGGTGAATGTAGTATCTTATACATTAGATGTACTGCTAAGTTGTTAAAAATACCTATACTGTCTACATAGGTCTACATGCACAAAAGCCTACATAATTTGACAGCTTGACCATATATATAATTTAAAAATGAGGTATTTATCTACTTTATTTAATCACATAGATCAAGACTAGGGTATGTTTGTGCCATTCAGCTTTGTAGTTTGACAAAACAAAAATTTGATAGTCATTTATTAGGAGCTTCCCATTATCATAGAACGGCTGCACATATGAAGTATGAAACTTAAGATAAAATACCTATCTGGATTACTTTACATGAGGCTGATTATAGAATGTTCTGCTTCTGGGAGCCATCTGAATTAGACAGTACCGCATGATAAAGAGAGAGAGAGATCTGTCACAACATTGCAATTTTCAAGAGAGAGAAATAAAGGTAACTGTGTAGCAAAGTTAAGGTAAAAATCCTTGTGCAAATACCGTACTTTCAAAAGAAGTTTGTTTGTAAATTTCTGCCTCACATTTATAACCAGTGTTCTGTCATTGTGACTTTCATAAGTAAGCCTACTCAGTGACAACTATGTCTATTCTTAATATCGTCATATTCAACATATCTTTTTAGTGATGTGTACTCTTGAAATTACCATTATTTATACTAAAAAACTAGGAAGAGAGCAATGTCAAAAATCTTCAGTAGAATCATACAATAGCTTGGGTTGGAAGGTATCAAGTTTTGCACCCCATGCCACGGGAAGGGATGCCACCCACTAGATCAGATCCTCAAGGCCCCCTCCAACCTCATCTTGAACACCTCCAGGGATGGGGCATCCATGAGTTTCTGGGCAAACTGTTCTTATGTCTCAATACCCTCTGAGTAAAAAAATGTTTTCATAACATCTAACCTAAACGTCTCCTCATAATTTCCAAATGTTCCCTCTTGTCCTATCAGTATCTGCCTGTGTTAGAAATTTCTCACCCTCTTTTTTATAAGCCCCTTGTAAGTACTGAAAGGCTGCAATGAGGCTTCTCCGGAACCTTCTCTTTTCCAGGCTGAACAACCTCAACTCTCTCAGCCTGTTTTCATCAGAGAAGTGCTCCATCCCTCTGATCTTTTCCCCTGTCTTTCTTGTGCTGAGGATCCTTGAGCTGGATGCAGTACACTAAGTGGAGTCTCACAAGGCAAAGTGGAGAGGTAGAATCACTTCCTTTCACCTGCTGGCCACACTGCTTTTGATGCAGCCCTTTCATACTGGAGTCCTACCAGTGGGAGCCAAAAGACTGAAAACTGGTAATAAATAAGATCGTTTAAGTGCAAAAAAAAAAAAAAAAAAAAATTACAACAAGCAAAAACCTTTTTTGAAGGGAACTATTACAAAACGTGAATCACTGTGAATTTTCAGATAGTGTTATGGATGTTCAGGTTCAATGGAGAATCAAAACTACATAATTCAGTCATAAAACTTCTACCTAAAACTAAGCTACTGAGTCATTCAAACATGAAAGAAAAATAAGTCAATATAGTCAAATGTACTATACTGCATAAATCTATATATTTTTTAAACCCTTTTAATTATAACTTAACCTTTTGGTCAGAAGTAGAAGTCCTAGTTTTCTTCTTGTTCTTTCATAATTGGATTGTATTTTCAATGAAAGCAGTAATTTCAATGACTGGGAGATCGATCCCTCTGTGAACATAACACTGCTTAATATCAGCATGTGCTATTCACTGTCCACATTTTCCACTTCTGAATCATCCTGTGTTTCCTTCTTGTTTTTCTCTTTTCATTTTCAAGTCCAATTTAATCCTAGTTACTAGAGAATTGATTATTTCCATTGCATCAGAAACCTTTAATAATACTGATACTCTATTTATTTGCAAAGTACTTTGGATGCTAGCTTTGGAGCTCTTAACATAGAATCACAGAATGGTTTGCATTGGAAGAGACCTTAAAGATCATCTAGTTCCATTACCCCTGCCTTGGGCAGGGATACCTTCCACTAGAATGGGTTGCTCAGAGCCCCATTCAGTATGGCCTTGAACATTTCCAGGGTTGGGTCATCCACAACTTCTTTGGGCAACTTGTTACAGTGTGTTACCACTATCACAGTAGAGAATTTTTTTAGTACCTTATCTAAAACTACTCTAAGTTTGAAACCATTCCTCCTTATCCTGTCACTGCATGTCCTTGCAAAAAGTCCCTCTCTATCTTTCCTGTAGTCTCCCTTCAGGTACTGGAAAGTCTGTTTATTAGCTTGTATGAACATACTCCCAGCACTTTAAAACCAAGGTCAAATCTCTTCCGAAGAACACTTAAACCCCCCTGTCTCTAAGTACCATACTACAGAGGTGTTTCCAATATATCCTATGCCTTAAAATCAAACCTGTTCAAAACATCCCTTTGTTCTCTTGTTGCTTCACCTATTATTGTTGTTATTATTATTATTAATTGGTATCATTGCTATTATAATTATTTTCCACACATTTGATCTGAATTTCCTTTTTTTTTTTTTTTAGGAAATAATAAAAATGTAAATGGGACCACTCTTCAGTATGATATCAAGTATAGCATCACCCTGGCACACTCAGTCAGACCATGAATAATGACCTATTTGAAGGTTTTACTTCTTAATTATTAGCATATATAGCTGTGTGTTTCATCGCTAATTTAATATGAAAATCCTCCTCCAAAGAAAAATAATATTTTGGGTTGATTGTAAATTTGGTAGGGGAGTTTGTCTGTTTGTTGTTTTTCTGTTTTGCTTTTTTTTTTCCCCATGAGGTATCAGTTACTTAATATTCAAAAATTCAGATATTGTCTGTTTCACAGAAAGAAAACTGAAACAGTCACAGACTTCTATTGATTTAAGACAGGGATGTGGGTTGGTTGTCTTTTACCAAGGCTGACTACTGATTCTCTGAGACAACAGGGTTTAATACTTAGTCATTTAATAGCTTGTGTAATCATTTGCATCTACAAGACATGTCTAGAACTCTACCTTTTCAAAATGACTTTTTTTTTTTTTATATTATATTGTTCAGAAGGGAAAACAGTGGGAAAAAAAATCAAGCCCAACATTTTATCCTGACAAACCCTTGCATATTGCTTCACAAAATTCCAAGTTTAACTCGTTCTACTGAGACGCTTATAAAGTTAGAAGGATGCATTCGAGAGTTTCTGACAGAGCTGCATTGCCTTAATGATGGTGATCTTCGAAACCAATCTGTAACCTACGGCAAAAGAAGTGAATTAATAGAAAACTTGCAGTAAAACACCTCACTGGAAGTGAACATGATCTTGCCACTCACAATTACCATAATAAGGCCTACTGTTTTGTCACACTCTGCTGTGCTACACTTGGAAAGATTATTACCCCAGAAAACAGAAAAGAAAATAGTGCCAGCTACGTAAGTATTAAATATATCAGCTGTACCCTCAAAGAAGTGACATGAAATATATTCTAAATGGAGCTACATTGTGTATATGTTGGCGGGGGGTGGGAATATGTAGACAAGAAAAGGCAGAAACTGAGAAAGAGAGAGAGTTCTGCTTCTGTGAATATGAGGCCAACATTGTGCTATAAGCAGATGCAAAGCTTTTGTGTTGCAACAGATGAAGGAGTAAACACTGTAACATGCAAATGATTAAACAAACAGCTTTTTCTCTCAAAGCCCTTAAATAAAATATTGTCATACAAGTAACAAAGAAAAGAACTGGGAATTTACTTAGAAGGTATTGTCACATTAACCAGGGGGGATACAGTAGAGTTTTATTTATGGCACAGCATGATCCAATAGAAAATTGTGTTTCCTGTGCATAGGTTCTGAAAATGTCTTCAAAGAAAAACTTAGATACAAGTAAAGAAATTTCTACGAGCTGTGCAAAATCCCACTCTGCAAACTACAAGCACTCAGAATAGAGATGTGCAGTTTAGTCCCAAAACTACAAGTCGATTAAATGAGAAGTGCATACGGCTAGGCTATATGCGCCGGGTAGAATAGGTATGACTTACAAGCATGATAAGGATGCTTTAGGAAGGACAGAGAGGAAGACAAGGAGGGGGAATTTCCCTTCATGTGAGACAGCAACTGGAGTAGATAGAGCTGAGTACATGGAGCTCTGCCTGGGAATGTATGAGGAGCCAGATGAGAGTTTATGGATCAGGATTAAAGAGTAAAGCAAAGGTGACATTATAGAAAGTGTCTTCTATAGGTCGCCTGATGAGGAAGAAGAAGCTCAGACTCTCTGCAGACAGACAGGAGAAACCTCACTCTCACTGGTACTGATCTTTATGAGGGACATTAACGCACCTACTGCAGGGACAATGCATCAGGACATAAGCAATCTGGGGGGCATTCCTGGAGTTCATTGATGGTAACTTCCTCCTCCAAATAACAGAGGAGCCAATAAGGAGGGGTGTTAAACTGGACTTGTTACTCACCAACGGGGCGGGGGCGCTCTTTGGGGTTATAAAGATCAAAGGCAGACTTGGCTGCAGGGATTGTGAGATGGTAGAATCTGGGATTCTGAAGGCAGGAAGGAAGGTTAAGAGCAAGCTCAAAGCTCTGAGCTTCAGGAGAACAGACACTGGCCTCTTCAAATATCTTCTTGAAAAAGTCATATGGGATAACACCCAGGAGAGAATAGGGGCACAAGAAATCTGGTTGATATTCAAGGATCAGCTCCTCCAGGCAAAAGAGTGTTCCATTCTGAGGGATAAGAATTAGGCAAAAATGCCAAGAGACCTGTGTGGGTGAACAAAGAGGTCCTAACCAAACTCAGTCACAAAAGAAGTATACAACATGGAAGAAAACTGGGTAAGCTGAGAGGAATACAGAAACATTGTTCAAGCATCTGGGGATGAAGAGAGCAAAGCCAAAGCCCAAATGGAATTCAGTCTGGCTAGGGACTTAAAAGACATTGGGGAGAGTTTCTATAAGCACTTAGGTGACAAAAGGAAGACTATAGGAAATGTAGGCTTATTGCTTAATGAAATGGGGAACTTGGTTACATAGGTAAAAAAGGTTGATTTACTGAATGCCCTTGCCTCAGTCGTTATCAGCAAGATTAGTCGTTATGATCCCAGGTCCTAGAAACCAAGGGAAAAGGCTGGAGCTAGGAATGAGTACCTCTGATGCAAAAAGAGCAGGTCAGGGAGTACTTAAACCAACTGGACATCCATAAATCCATAGGCCCTGATGAGAAGCACTGAAGAGTGCTGAGGGACATATGTCATTGCAAGGTGACACAATAATATTTGGTGAATCAGGGAAACTCTGAAAAGTCTGAAGACTGGAAGAAAGCAAATTTTTCCTTTGTGTTCAAGAAGGGCAAGGAGTACTCGTAAGCCTGACCTTGAAACCCAGGAAGATCATATAACACCTAATCCTGGAAGGTATTTCCAGGCACATTAAGAAGAAAATCATCAGAAGGAGATGCATGGCTCCACCAAGGGGAAGTTAGAAAATGTATTTTTGTTTTGTTCCACACTGCCTTATGCTAAAGGACTCTACTACAGTGTGTTTTATTTTACCAAGGCCATGAGACAGCATTGTGAAGTCGATTTAATAATGAGGACTCATGGGAATCCTCACAGGTAGTCAGATGGTGATAGTTAACTCTATGATCTGAATAAAGAATGTACAGAATGATAAGATTATTGGGGTCATAATTTTATTTACACCTGAATATAATATATATCTAGACAGAAACCTTAGTTAATAAAAAGTGAAAAAACAGAGTTATCGAAAATGATTCTTGAATGAAAATTCTATTTCATAGGGGTTTTTTCTGTCTTTCAGCTGCTGATCTTTGTTTACTGGAGTGTTACTGTATATAAATTGAGCAAATGTCACCAAGAACAAATTGAGTAGGAGTGATATCACTAAATGAGACAATTGTATCTGAGCTAGTCATACAATCATAGAATGCTTTGTGTTGGGAGAGACCTTAAAGATCATCTCATTTCAGTCCACCTGAACTGGGCAGAGGCAACAACTTCCACTCAACCAGGTTGCTCAACCCGACCTTGAACAGTTTCAGGGATGGGTCATCCACAAATTCTCTGGGAAACCTCTTCCAGTGCTTCCCCACCTTCACAGTAAAGAATTTTTTCCTAACATCTCATCTAAACCTGCCCTCTTAATGTTTAAAACTATTACCCCTTGTTCTGTCACTATGTGCCTGTAGAGAAAGTCTGACTCCCTTCTTTTTGTAAGCCCCCTTAAAGTAGTGGTAGGCCATGATGAGATCTCTCCAAAGCCTTCACTTCTCCAGGCTGAACAGCTCCAACTCCCTCAGCCTGTCTTCGCAGAAGAGGTGGTCCAACCCTCTGATCATCTTTGTGGCCCTCCTCTGGACACGGTCTAACAGGTCCACATCTTCCATGTGCTGAGGACCCCAGGCCTGGACACAGTGCTCCAGGTGGAGTCTCACAAGGGCAGGGTAGAGGGGGAAAATCACCACAGACCTTATGGACACACCTTTTTTGATGTAGCCAAGGAATCGTTTGGCCTTTTGGACTGCAAGCACATATTGTTGGCTCATGTCTAGGTTTTCATCCACCAGAACCCCAATGTCTTTCTCCACAGGGCTGCTCTCAATGAGTTTATCTCCTAGTCTGTACTCATATCTGGGATTGTCCCAACCCAGATGCAGCACCTTGCATTTGGACTTGTGGAACTTCATGAGGTCCCTGTAAGCCCACTTCTCAAGTTTGTCCAGTTGGCATCCCATCCTTTTGTTGTGTCAACTTTGTCATCTGCAAACTTGCTGAGGGTGCACTCAATCCCACTGTTCGTGTCATTGATGAACGTAATGAAGAGTACTGCTCCCAGGACAGAGCCCTGGGACACCACTCATCACCTGGACATAGAGCCACTGATCACAAAGTCATCACAGGCTTCTTCTTTAACCAGTGATGAGGGAAAATCCCACGAAAATAACAACAGAAAATAAACTAACTATTGACTTTTGTTTATGCAAAATGGAAATGTGTTTTTGAAAATGTGATCTTTCTCTAAGTATCTTGATATTCATCACAGGAGACTTTATGTCCTAAAAAATATCAAACCTCTTAATGATGTATAAGAAACACACAGGAAAGGTTTTATGTTAGGGTTATAATGCAACTTTTGTGGCATTATGTTTTATTAGTTTTTATTTGAATATGTTAAATCCTTCCCCAATCTACTATAATTATCAAATAAGATGAGATGATGCACAAAAATGAATTATCATAATTAACTGGCTAAGAAGCATGCCTCACTTCACTTTCCTTACCCTGTTATCGATGTCACTATCAGCTCCCTGCACATGGAGACTATTATTGTAACTGTCATAGAATTAAATGAAAGCTATCCAGCAACATCTGGCTCCTCAGAAGAAAATATGAGTAATTTCACCAGCTTTCCCCATCTCTGCCTGCTTATTCTAATTATGATGTAATAGAGGGCATCAGCAGGCTGTGGACTTGGTGATTAACCCAGGGCAGATGAGAAATGGGCCTCGTGAGATGAGCAAGGCACATAGATCAGCTCAATCAATTATCTTTTTTCTCAGGCCTCTTAAATGCAGTTGTGACCTTGTGATGGGAAACAGTAAGTTACACTTGAACCCATTTAGGAGGTCAGATATTTCACAATACATTACAGGGGCTAAATTCTAGTTTTTCAATTCAGTTACACGAAAAGGAATATTAAATATGTATATAAAATATACAAAGTATATATATATTTATATACAAATACATACACACAGAGTTTGCAAGCCTTTATGTTTCTAATACAGGTGTAAGTCTTTAGCTTGTTCACTTTCTGTTTTCATCAATTAGCATACACAGTTTTTCCTCTGTTGTTTGGTTCCTATTCTCATTAAGAATCTGTCTGCAGGCATTGAAGTAGTATGGAAAATGATATGAGAAGATACTGACTAGGAGAAGGAAAACAAGCTATGAACCTTCAAATATTATTTCTAGTCTTCACATATAAATTTGGACACATCCACAAAATCCCACTTTTAAAGTATACTCACTTGTATTGCCTTGTCCTCTAAAGACTGTGGAGCTTGTTTAATTCAGATTGCAGACCCATCCAGTTCCTTGTCTGAAATGTTATCACTATAGAGCAATTGGACTAATGATCCTAGATTTATTCTGGTAGCATTCTATGCTGCCTACATTAAATTAAGCAATTCAGTGCAGTCAGACACTCATCCACATTGTCGTGTTTGGCATCATTAGCAGAAAATTTGTGCTATCAAAGCAGATAGAATGGGGAATCTACATCCTAACATAGTTTCCTATACTGCTTATTTCAAAGACAAAGTAAGAATTATTGATCATAATAAAGACAAAGAGTAAACAAGGAGAATGAATCAAAGTAATTAAAATGAATGATTTTAAAGGTGGAAGAGTTTCACAAGGGAAGTAAAAGTAGCAGTTGTGATCTCCAATGAATGGTGAAGAAATAATCCCATTCAAATGTTTCTACTATGAGCAGGGCTCTTTCTGTTACTTCAAGACAATGTAATCTTTCAGTCTAATTATAAGAGCGAAATAAATGTCATAGGACTTAGCAATTTTGTAGTGCCAGATGCTGCTGCAACAAGTTTTGTTAGTTTAAATATTGAATTGTGACTTAGTAAGTACTTGTAAATACAATGATGGAATATGCTTTCATTTACTTATTTATTTTTATTGACTTGATTCTTTTTTTGTCACCCATGTTGGGAAGGAGGCCTTTACTGGAACAAAAATTTTCTCTTCAGGTTTTAGTGGGCATACTGAAGAGGTTCAGCATTAAATCATGTTTTCATTTGCTCCTGTATGTTATGAGGTCCATTGCAACCAGGCTAGATTAAGAAAGAGACTGTATCACCTGCAAGTGAGGAGCTACCACAACAATGTTCTGAATGCCTGGTAAGGACTCCAGTATTCAGAGTAGGTGACAAAAATCAAAGTTTAAAATTATAATTTAACAAAGCCCCAGACTGAGTACTGACATAAAGTTACCCAAGGGCATTATGCTAAAGGCCGGTATGTATTTTTGAATTCTGTCTTTTCCAAGACTGTAGAGGATACTTAAGTCCAGGCTACATTTCCATCTCAGTCTTTACAAAAAAAACCCCCAAACCCCCCCAAAAAAACCCAAAAACAAACTGCACAAAAACCAAACCCAAAACAGAATGAAAACCCCAACAGCAAAATTCCCAAACCAACCAAACAACAAAAATGCCTCAGACCAAAAAATTTATCATTATTCACCAAAAAGTATTTGAACAATGAAATCCCTTTCAAATATCCTTGAATTTGGTGAAAATTTCATTTTCTCTACCAACTGTCACTTTCAAGCAATGAAGCTACCTCAGAAATCCAAGCAGACTACAGAGAAAGTGCTTCTTTCACTCTACTGCCCCTTGACTACAATGAAGTTTGGTAATTTCAGGGATCTGAGAAACTGTGATTATTCAAGAACAACACAGACAAACTGCTCCTAGCTCCCCCCATGACTAACTAGTAGCCTTCATATCACTGAAATTGTTTGCATTTCATTTACTTAAGTTGCAATGAGAACAAGAGTAGCCTGAGAAAGGAAATTAGATCTGTTCTGTTGTAGAGAGACAATAAGACCTTCTGAGCTTCTCCCTGTTGATACTGTGGAAAACATGGGGGAACAAAATTCCCGAAAAAAAGTATAAAGTTGTCCTACAAAAGTGCAAAGCTTTTTTTCTTGACAAGTAATAGCTAAAATCAGAAATACTGCTCTGTCTCAGACTGTTGTTTTGTAACTTTTTCACCAATTTGAGACACAGATCTAAGTAACAGTTATGTCTCACCTGAAAAGCTTTACTTATGAATTCTTGTTCTCTTATTTATTGAGGATATCAATATATTTTATTGTCCTTATTGTCAAGTCAACACTTATTAAATAAAAAGAGCCCAATAACTGCCTGAAAAAAATAAATGCAAATGCATGTGAAGTTATTTGCTAGCAAATTATCTTCTGGAACATTACACTTATTTTGTAATGTGAGTTTCAAGTGTGAGGATAATACTCCATCGGTGGGTTGACGCATAGGACAATTTAAAAATTAAATCAAAAGATAAAGAATAATCAAAAATATAATTTGATGATACCCAGAAATCACATTTGAAAATAGCTGGTTTATTAATGTAAGAATCATGAAGAAAGCCTCCAAATATTATAATTTCAATATAAATTTATGAAGAAGGGTTGAATTTTTGAAGGTTACCATTTTCAGTTCTTTTTATTTAAGTAATATAAGAAAGGATGAATCAGAAAATCATAGTTTGGTGTGTCGGATAAAGTGAAAAACATGACGAATTTTTCCATGAAGAAACCCTCTGGAAAAAGAACATTATTTTTTGTTTTTCTCAGTTCTTCCTAGCTATGCAACAAACAATAAGTCTCACAAAACTTAATATAAGATTTTAGTTGGGAAAAGCACAGCTTGAATGTGTGGACAAACTCTTACATCAGATTGGCAATACGTTTTTTTTGTTTTGTGATCACAAGTTTTTTCTCTGCCTCATTTTTTAATGATAAGCCCTGCTGTTTACTTCCCACATATAGCAAGTGTTATGTCCCCCTACGCTATAATATGAAACATCCTGACACACACTTGTTTCAGTTCCCTTGATGGTGTTTTAAACTAAAATGCATTTATTGGGTTCCCTCCAAGCCTTAATAACATAATGTCTTTAAGTCTTTTTCACATGTTTTATTACTAACACATAATTTTTTTAAAGAACATGTAGGAGGTCAAAACTGGAGGTTTTTTATCAAAAACAATACAGCATTTTTTTAAGATTTAAGGAATTAGTATCACCAGTGTCAACACATCCTTTATTAAATGAACTTTGCTATTTATTCTGCTGAAGAAGCTAATATATTAATAAAGCAGTGATCTTTTCAGGAATGGCAAAGTCCTTCAAAAAAATGAAAATGTATTTGTTTAATTTTATTTATATTATTTGTATTGTATTATGTTAGTCAATACAATAAGTGTGAGTTGAATCCACCAAGAACAAAAGCTCAGGCAAAAAACTTTTAGTTGAATGATACAGAAATTTATTTAGTAAAAAGCTTTGATTTTTTTTACTAAAGAGAAGTGTGGTAGTTTTAAATTTTAGGCTTTGGCTAGGTTTGTTGTTTTTTAGGCCTTCCTGGGAAACGAGTCAGGTGACACACATTGACAAATCAGAGGGGCTTTGGGGGGGAGGCCTGTGCTGGTGCTGGGAAGTTCTGCGCGGCGTTGCTTTGTTTTGGTTTTGCCCAGGGTCAAACTTCCACAAAAAGGATGTTACATCCTTTACCTCAGCTGCCTATCAGCATACACAATACCGTAAGTGATGACAGGAGAACAAGATGTATCCTCCAAGGACTTATATGATGTTATTTAGCCAGCCTGGGTGCTATTCACTGTTCCTGGTCTATAATGGCCCTGAATGCCAAGATAAGTCACCTGGAGTCAGATGAACTGTCCATGTTTACATCATACTGCAGGTATCAGCCACCACTCATTGAGGTCAGGTAAAACTATTTTGCCAGTTAAAGACGGTCCTTCGGCTTAGAGTTGAGCATCATGTGTTACATACACATGTTCTTACTGCAATCTCCTCCTGTTCCCAGTATCTATTTCCACAGCCTCCCATAAATTCAGTTGCAGAGGATCTTTGCAGCTACATAGTCTCAAGGAATAAGGTACAGAAAAAATGTATATTATCAATAAATACACAAATCTTGATATTTTCCAGAGATATGAATGTCAGGATCTTTCTGGGTTAATTTTTGTGTAAACAGAGACAGATATTTTCTCAATAAGTTCAAAGAGCTGACCATTTCCATACTGTCATGGCTGTATCTAAGGCTACATGTGCAAATGTAGGTAATATTTTCACTTCCAATAAACTAATACGGAGTTGTGAAAATTTTCATTTCTTCTACAGCAGCAACCATAATAGATTTGAAGTTTAAGTACTGCCTGCTGTCTTCCTTCTAGAAGGCACTGACTGTGGGAGAAAGTAGTTTCTTTTACACTTGTGTGGTCTGTTGCAACATAAGTAGCAGTATTTTCTGGAAGAACTAAGCACCAGTTCAGAGAAAGTGTACACTTGGTGATACAAAATACTACAGGACAGAGTGGTGTAAACAAAACAAAACAAAACAAAACAAAACAAAACAAAACAAAACAAAACAAAAAAAGGCAAGAAAAGGGTCTTAGCATGTGTTGAAACTGAGTTCTAAGAGCAAAAACACAGACTGACTTCCAGGGCAACTCAAAGAGATGTTTGCTTATAAGTTGCTTTATGTCTGTTCTGTTCTTGTGCTGAATTTGCTGTTATTTTAGTTTTTGTTTCAAATAAAAAAAAAATCTGTAGGTTTTCTTGTTTGTTTGGGGATTTTTGTGTGTGCATAGGTGAGCTGAATTCTGTAAGGAAAAGGTACAGAAAGATTTACTTAACAATCTGGCCAACTCAGATTAATTTAATAATGAGACTTATAATTTACTCCCTCACAGTTGTTGTGTTCACATGATATTTATGGACTTCAGAAATTTTTAAGGTTTTTGCAACTTTGCAAAAAACATGCTTACCAAATACGCCAGAAAAAAAAATAAATGGGAAAGGAAAATATATGTTTTCATACGATTTCCAGCAGTAGGTAGTCAGATGTTGATAAAACTCAGTGATTAATACATAGATGTAGAAATCTGTAGAACAGATGAATTTAAATAGTCCTAATCCAGATGTCACTGTTTGTTAAAACTCTCCTTTTGTATATCTGAATTACTTTAGTACAGGGAATACTGCAGTATTTACAAACCCAGATGTTTTCTTTGGTGATTTCCTCAACTCAGTCCTCTAAAATACAGCTGCAGGTAACAGGTGTTATTAGGCTGCTGTGTGCATTGGTGTGCACCTGGATATTATCATTTGAGGTTATCATTTCAGGGCACTCTTTTACCTAGACATCACTTACAGTTCTATCTTTTTGTGCCACTATGAAAGCCATGATACTGTTTACTGAAAACATTGCATCTCCACTTCAGTGCTTGTGCCTTGGTCTGCTGAAACAGAAAGATAAATAGTAAAGGCTTTCACTGGGTATTTGGGTATAATATCAGTCTTTCAAAGAGGAGCGTTAACTCCAGTGTTAGTCCATTATTTTATTCCCATTATTTTAGTGGTTTATTAATTTATGTTTACGTTTTTTTTTTTTTTCAGAGAACCAATATCATATCTTAAAAATAATTTTAAAAAAGGGATTTCTCTGCTTATTTTTAAGTCATCTGCCTACTCGTTCATTTTCCTGTGTTCTGATGCATCTGTCACTCATTTGTCGCTTCTTTGCTAACTCTTTAAAAATGACTGTCTACTACTTTTGGTCCTCTTCTTTAATACAGATTTTTGGGTTGTTAATGTAGCTACTGTCTTCAAGGCTGTGAATATTCATATACAGCTCTGGAATCTCAAGGAGATAAATGTCATTTAGTAAAATCAAATTCCAACTTTGCTGTGACCTCATCTGTATGTTGGAGTTATCAGTGGACCTGGCACCCTTGAATTAGTCAGGCAATTCTGTTATAGTGTAAAAGCTCCAGCTGAGATCATTATGTGACATTATAATACACTTTGTGATCTGTTCCTGAGTGGTGTCCCTGTTTTATTACTAGAAAAAATTATTGCTAAGTGCTGTAAAAGCAAGACTGAAAAAGAAAAAGCTGGACTAATATTTGGTCAACTAGTTACGCAGTTCTAGTTGTTACAGACAAAACTATCAATTTATATTTCACTATTAAGACATTCAGAAATATTATTTGAAATATCTCATTGGCTTATTTGATTACCCTGTTATTGACTATTGCAAAATCATCACAGAATCAAAACATGACCAAGCTTTGAGGTGTGTGAGATAAGGTAGCAACAGGTTGCAGTTTAAGGCCTTGAGCTTGCCAGCATTTGATGAACACGCTCTTATTCAGAAGTCTTATGTTAAGCATCTGTAGAAGGTGCTTTAAAATAAAATGGAAGATTGTAACTGAGGATAGCAGGCCACAGAAAGATTGTAGAACAATGTAGTAGTGATAATATTGACAGACTATAAGATATTCTCTAAATCTAATTCTCTAAAACAGGCAATTTTTATACAAATTCATGGTTTTAAATGCAGTCAATTGAAAAACTGAAGCGGAAATATATTTTCAAATATTAAATGGAAAAATTAGTTATAAGAAATAATTAAACTTACAGGAAAAAAAAAATCAGTTTTTGTATAATTGCTCTTTTTTTAGCACATTTTTCAGGCTGCTAGTACTTCTAAACTTTTCAGCAAAAGCTTTTACAACCAATACTAAAAGTTAACAATACATTTGCTTTTCTCATCAAGAAGCTGCGGTCCTATTTGTCACTAAATGAGGAGAGAAAAATCTGAAGTTTAATATCTTTTTCTAAAATTTTGATAATACCAAAATAAAAGCTACGTCCACTTCTGAAAATATGTAAGTTATATTAAGTCACTGAAAGTTCTACATAATTTTAACCTTTATCAACTTTGGTTTACCATGTGAAAAAAGTATTAAGTACAAAGAATTTTATAAAATATTTCTTGAAAAGAGGTTATTTCTGAGATTTTGTTTGCCTATGCTTGTACGTAACAAGTTTTAGAGATCTGGGGAATATAATTATTTTTCAACAAAGACTCAAAGTTTATGGCTTCACATACCATTTTTCTGGTTGAATTTTGCTTTCAATATAAAGTTTCTTCATGATTATCTTCACTCCAAGACCATATTCCAAAATACTGTTGGAAAGACTACAAATACAGTTTAGTTTCAAATGCAAAGAAAACAAATACAAAAAATTAACTGCAAACTTCTCAGTAAGTGAATTGCTTGTTTACACTACAGTCCTTGCTGACCTGAAGTTCAGTATTCTGAAGCATGCCAAGTCACCAGTAATTAGAGCAACACACAGCAACCCAAAACTTAGAGTTTAGTACTGGCCACCAGAAATCAGCTGACAGCAGACAGAAGTGCAAAATTACTACTTTCAGCCAGCAGGTGTTTGCCTCTGACAAATAAAAAGAACTGCAAAGGAACAAGTGACAAAATAAAGAGAACTGGAAAGCCTTCTGAAGGCAACTTTGATGTGGGTTAAATTGACAATGACCAGAATGTTTCTTTGGCTTGTCTAAGAACTTTTTGCCTGCTATTATTCACCAAATCTTTATTTTACAGTCCCTCTCCCTTTATTTTTCATCAAGGTATGTAAGCATGATTTATTGGTTGAACAATACAATGATATTAAGGTTTTATGTACTCCATTCAAACATTAAAGTATGTCATGATTCATACACACAAGACTGTATTGCAAGTGAGAGTGGCAAGAAACTGCAACAAAATCTACAAGACTTTTATAACTAACTTCTAGTTCAATCATCAGTAGTCAGAGCTACTTCACTATTTCTGTCTCTGGATATCGGTGAGACAAGATTTTCAGCTATGCCACCTCCCACAGTTCCTACAAACAGGTTCTTGAGTGCAGAGTTTCTTTATTAGTGATCATTGGGCCAAGCAGAAAGCCAGGACCCTAGAGTTCACTGTATTTTGCAGGTAAGTTCTACAGCAGATGTACTGACTTCGAACTCTACTGAAAGTTTTAGTATTTTAATCTTCTAACAATTTAGGCATTTTAAAAATTCTATTCATAAGGCTTTACAATACTTTGACTGTACTAAATAGATAAAAGTAATACATATATGTAATAGTAGGATCTGTATTTCATTACAAGTACTAATTCCTCTCATAACTGGACTTTATCTTGAACTATGTAACACCTCTCTCTACTTGCTCCCTCAATTGATCCTTGATTCATACAAGATTTTGTAAAACTGCAGAATCTGTTATGAAATATTAAACTAACCTGTAGCCTGGTGATTCAGTTTATTTGTTTCACTGTCTTATGGGGAACACATAGAATAATTCCAAAATCTTGCTGTTAGTGAGAAGCTGAATTGGCATTTTGACTTAAAGTATCATTATATATATTCTATCTTTACTGTTACTATTTCAATTGATTATGAGGGTTTTCTAATTTTTCAGTAAACATCATTCAAGTCTTCTAACTTAATTTACTTTCTCTGCTTTATATCTCTGCGTGATGCAGCATTTAATGCTCTTCAGTAGACCCAATGCTTGACTATTTTTCCATAGTTGCTTGAATAATAAATTTTTAAAACATGTTCCCAGTTGCACATAGATGAAATTGATGAATGTTAGCACTCCATTCTGTGATAGGAAAATAGAAGCAACACAAAAAGTTCAGAAACCAACAATCTTTCTTGGCAATGGTATGTCACATATAATCACCAAATTCTGAAACTATTTCTGTGCATAAAAATGCAACATGTCTACTGGAATACAAGACAATGACTAAAACAAAATTAATAATTTTTTTTGTTTCCTTATGCAAAGTACTTATGCTTTATTTTCATGGCTACAATTTAGCATTTTCAAAGGAAACACTTTTAACAAAATGTGTCAAGTGAAGTACTCAAGAATATTACTGCTCATTTACAGTCAACCACAAATTACAACCATTCAGCATCTTTCTCATTTAAATGAGAGTCAACTCTAAGCAGATATTTTCCTGGTGCTGTACTGCTGAAATGTATGTGGTGTAAAACTTCTAGCAGCCATCCCATTTGAGTCTTTTCAGTCACACAAATGACTGGCTTAAACCATTTCTTACTGTTAAATTAAATTATAAGTCTGTTATTGATGAATGTGTCTTTCAAAAGATATTTCTCTCTTAAACTGTTAAGCATAAAGACAAAACTAATTAAAGCAAATACTTTTTCTTGTGAATTTACTATGTTATCTGAAGTATATCTGAATTGAAAAACTCCACATTTGCAAAACATTTTTTAAATCTTAAGTCATCCTTGAATATTGCTTTTTAAGTAATTCCTAATTTATACTGGGTTCTATTACCAAAACAGAACAATAAAAAAAATAGTTACAGTCTGTTTTTACTTTAAGTGACTGATTTGTGGCTTGTGAAACTCATAGGGAAGTTTCTTCTTTGGTAAGGCCTTTGGCACTTTTCCAACAGCATTCTCCTAGAAAAACTCGAGGCTCATGGTTTGAATAGGTGCCCTGTTCTCTGTATAAAAAACAGGTTGTATATCCAGGCCTAAAGAGTGTTAGTGAATGAAATTAAATCCAGCTGGCAACTAGTCACAAGTGGTGTTCCCTAGGGTTCATTACTGGGGCCAGTCCTGCTTGATATCTTTGTAAGTGACCTGGATGATAGGAATGAGTCCAGCCTCAGTAGGTTTGAAGACAACACCAAATTGGGAGGGAGTGTTGGTCTTCTTGAGTGTAGGAAGGATCTTCAGAGAGGTCTGGACAGGTTGGATCAATGGACTGAGGACAATTGCATGAGGCTGTACAAGATAAAGTGCCAAGTCCTGCATTTGGGTCCCAACAACCCTCTGCAGTGCTACGGGATGAGGGAAGTAGTGGCTGGAAAGCAGCCTGATGGAAAAGGACCTGGAGATCGACAGCCAATTGAACATGAGCCAGCAGTGTGTCCAGGTGGCCAAGAATGCCAGTGGCATCCTGGCTTGTGTCAGAAATAGTGTGGCCAGAAGGACAATAGAAATGACTGTCCCTCTGTATTTGGAACTGGTGAGGCTGGACTTTAAGTACTGTGTTCAGTTTTGGGCCCCTCACTACAAGAAACACATTGAGGTGATGGAGTGTGTCTAGAGAGGGGCAATGGAGCTGGTGAAAAGTCTGGAGCATAAGTTTTATGATGAACAGCTGAGGGAGCCAAGGAAAAGGAGGCCCAGGGGGACCATATAAGTCTCTTCAATTACCTGAAAGGAAGTTGTAGCCAGGTGGGTGTGACACATTGTCAATATCACATATACTGTAATTTGCCATGGAATCGTTTATCTTGTATTTTGCCGGGAGAACAAGAAGGATACATTTATTAATTAAAAATAATGTACATTATATTCTTAGGTGATATTTCAGATGATAAGCATTCAAGTAATTTCCAACAATTTTTGGATAAAGGCTCAGTTGTTCTTTTTCTGTGATCAATGCTAAAGCACCAATTCATTTCAGAAGGAATATGATTAACCTAATATCTGTATTACCAGAAGAGAAAATGCTTCTGTGTCAGTATTTAGAACGTCATATAATCCAATATTCCTAAATTCAATAACATTTTTTTCAAAATAATTTATAATTGCCCTGTATTATTTCACAATCATATGTGTTACAATACGCAATCCTCTTCAAATTCTGTTCTAAAATAGGAAAAAGAGCAAAATTAGACATTCAGCAAAAACTGAAATGCAAGCATTCATAGAAAATTGCATAAAATTGCATGTTTCATAAATAAATATTGGAAGTGTGATTACAAACATAGTTTGTTTTTCATTACTACACAAACTCTTACTAACTTTGCATGTAAGAATTTTCTTTGTTGAATGCTTTGCCATGTGTGTGACATGTAACGCATTTCTTCATGCATTATTAATTTCAGGAGCTATCACAACATTATAGTTCCCAGTGACTTACATATTACATCAGTCCTTTCTTTACTCATTAAAAAAAGATATTTTAATTGCAAATAAGAGGTAGAAAAACCATATGATTTGAAACTGTTTTTTTAAAATCTCACACAGTTTTATATTTCCTGGAGGAACATGCTTATATATGTGTGGGAAACCAGATTTAAACAAATAAAACGTATAATTCAGACTTTAAATGTGGTGGAAGGTAAAGTCACAAATACCCTGTAATTCTTGGCATTAAACTCTCTTCAGAAAACCATGGGAGTCATTACAGATACAATAACTTCAGTATGTGCATTGTTAAGTGGAAAGTTTAATTGGGTCTGAACAAAGAAGAACCTGAAGGGATACGAAGATGAATACTTGGGGCACATCTTGAAAACAGACTCTTGCAGCTCTCAGTTAGAGATAGAAGAAAGCCATTGTTTCTTCATGCTCATGTCAATAAAAAGCTTGGTTCTAAGCTGCCTGTTTCCTGTGGCTTCTTTATATTCCTTTTTTTCTGATGATAATGAAAATTTATGGGGTTTTTTGAGAGTATACTTATAACTCAGAGAGAATTTTTACTCATAGAATCACAGAATACATCGATTTAAAAGGGACCCATAAGGATCACTGGTTATAAATTCTTGCTTCTCACATGACTACCTAACACTAAACCATATGACTAATGTCTAGATGCTCCTTGCACATTGACAGGCTTGGTGCCATGACTACTTTCCCAGGGAACTTGTTCCAATAACTTTAGTTGTTGAAGAATCCATGTGTCCTAAGATAACATAATTTTAAGTTCAGACAAATTATTTCCTATTTTATTAAATATAAGTTCACTTATAAGTGCATTTCCCTTGTTATGTCTTCATCTGCCAAATCAAACAAATCCACAAACCAAGCAACCAGCCTCTCAGCTACATCTACAGTTGCAATGAAGACACATCTTGGTGTTACCTAATCTCCCTAAATAAGACTCTAGAGGCTCTTCTTTGTATAGATGATGTTCAAGGATTTTAATAGTTCTTGGATTTCCTCTCTGAATTTTTCTCTTTTTTCCAGTGTCCAGAATCACTTCTGAGGAGACATTCTCATTCCTCATCTCTGATGTGTATTTTGACTCTCATACATTTCAAGTGGTATTGTAAATTTGGCTCTCTGCAACAGTGAAGATGATAAGTCCAAGTCAAAGACTGAGCTGGAGAAAAGTTTTTAACAGTTCCTAACAACTACCATAGCTTTAATTCAGAATAAAAAAAGACTCAGAGTGTTGAACGTTTCAGAAAATCTTGCTCCTTTTCTTTTGAATATTAAATGCTTACAGGATATCAATAGTTTTACAGCTACATCAAACGCAGAAGGTACTGTAAGAACTGTTTCTTCATGTACTTCTACAAATCTTTCAGGAATTTAAGAGATTTCCCTGACTTATGCTGATTTAAGTCTCTGGATAAAATATCAAATAAAATATGAAGATACAGTTTATGAAAGATTGAGAAGAGTTATAAAATTTGATTTAGTGTAAATAATTCATGATGCCCTTTACAGCACTGTGAAATCCTTTTTGGCAGTTCCAGTTTTGGTTATAAATACACATGCAATGAATACAGAACAGGATTATTTTCACAGACAACAAGTTTTCTAATTGATTGTACATGTATACCAGTGATATGTGTTTATTAAGAGATGGAGCAAAAATTCTACTTGAATGTACTGAGATTAAGCAACAACAAATTTGGGATGAAATTGAAAATAGTGTCATATTAAGTTCTGTGAAATGCTGCAAATATGAATCAATTGTAGAGTTTATTAGTTCTGAAAATTCTCAACTATTTTTTGTTATACGTATTTGCAAGACTTCTTACTTTGCAAATATGCTTTGCTCCTACCTATAACATTATATACATACTATAATATTTGCATATTTTTCCAAAAAAAGGACTTTATAAAAAAATGAAAAAGTCTAAAGTTTATTTTTGTTCTTCTAGACATTGTTCAACTATTGGAAATACAAAATTTTTGTGAAAATTCAGAAATATTATCTTGCTTGTGGAATATATCTACCATAATTTTACACCTCGTGCTACTTCTTACAAGTTAATACTTACTGACTCTTTGTCTTGTTACTTGTGACTCACTTGTACTTTTGCAAAACAAAACAAAACAAAACAAAGGAAAACAAACAAACAGGAATAAAAGTCTGTATTTTTCCTTTTCATTTATCCATCAAAATGAAACAGAATCGGGAATTAAAAATGCAAAATATATGAACAACAATGTATAAACCCCCAAACAACTTGGAGACATATTACAATACTAAAAATTGGGAAATCTGGGTGGACTGCTAGCTCCATTGCCTTCCATGGCATTAATGTCTGATGTTATTTCTTACCGGAGTGTTATAAATGATCAGGGATCACATAAGGGAACATAGGACCAACAAAAATGCAGCAAATAAGCTTAGTGACCATTTGATAAGATTAGAGTGGTGGGAAAAGAAAAGCACTAGAAACGTGAAAGGAGGTTTTAAATCCTTTAGGGTATATGAAGATACAGATGTGAAGAACGCACTGAGGCGTCAAAATATATACTATATATACACATAAATATATGTATAAAAATAATATTGTGTCAAAAAAAGAAAAGTTGTACTAAAATTCTGTTGCCAGTACTTGAATTAAGCTATGTGAATCTTATTTTCCCCTTTTCTTAATCTTCCGGAAGCTGAGGGAAGTGAAAAGTGATTTTCATTCTTAGAACATTGGTCCTCTTGGGATATTTCTTAGTAATACAAAATATTGACATGCTCCAAGTAAAAATTTTCAATATAATATTCAAAATGTTTATTCAAACAATACCAATGTTCACTAAACCTGCCAACTGAAACAGTACTGGAATAAGTATGTAAAACAGTATTGGTACAGATGAAGAAATATTACCTTGTATACACTGTGGATCCTTAATGTGATACATGGTTGCCAGAAATTTAGATCTGTCAGACAGGGCAGAGCTTCATACATAAAAATCTATCATTGGCGTAATACAGAATTTTAGTTCTTGCATAAGGACTTGTGACCTGAAAAAAATTGTGTCATTTAGATTCAAATACATATATCTTTTCCATTTATAATAGCTATAGTCTCTGTGTTGCTTGTGTTATTTGAAAGGAAGTAAACCAAAAAAAATCACACTTCTCATCTGCAAGGATAAAATATCTCTAAACAGGAATAAATTATAAATATGGGTTTTCATGAATAAGTAAACTTTTTAAACTTCAAATAAGCGGTTTCTGTTTATTATTTTCTCATGCATGGATGTGGTGTCTGTGAAGGAAAGCAATGCAATGTTATTAACACAGTGACAGATTCACTTGTCATTTATAGTGAAAACTCAGCTGTCACCTGAGAGGAAAATGGAGATGAGTTATGTGATTATAAATATATCTTCATTTGGATTAATGTACCACATGCCAGATATACTTGTAGAACCTGCATAACTGCAGCTGATGTCTACAAAATTCTCTTCCTTTTTAGTCCTCTTCATGCCTCACCAAATCCAAGAAAGGTAACTAAAAACACTTACTGCAGTTGTTAAATCTCAGACTAAAGTAATGTAACAAAAGAGTAAAATGCATGGTCTAATCTGAATCTGATTATCTAAAGCTGAAAGATGGTAGGCAGCTCAAGTCTGCTGCTCTACAATCAGCAGATCTTCTACTCAAAGCACAAAAAATATTAAAAAGCTACATTTATATTTGGTATGTACTAATTTAGGCAGATGTTCTGAATCATCCTCTAGAGGAGCCTATCATACTGTGATATCTAAGTTGAGTGCCTGTTGTTCAGTTATGGTTTTTGTTTGAAGTTTCAGATATGTGACAATGGGAGGAAAACAGTTGCTATGAATGAAAAATGAGGATACTCTGCTAAATTTTTACACAGTGTTTCCTTCACCTGTTGTGCTTGAAGAATGGTTTCCCCAATTAGGGCCTCCACTGAAATGAGGCGGGCACTCGCTTCCACTCCCCCTCCAGCTGGAAGCACAAAAGGCAAAGATCTTGGGCTGGGATAAGAAAAATTTTATGGAAACAGCAATAAGATAAGAAAAGAAACAGTAACAGCAGCAATATAATAGCAGGAGTGTACAAAGGCAAGGTGATTTACATGCAAAATCCTCACCAAGCCTGGGATGATGAAAAATAATGGCGGATAGACCCTCCACCCACCACAACTCTCCCACAACCAGAAAGGAATGCTCTTCCTCCCAGAAGCAAGAGGTTTAATGTCTTATATTAAGTTCTGCCACCAGGATCTTTTTGCACCTGGCTAATTAGACCCTAAAAAACAGAACCAGAAGAGAGGAGGCAACATTTCAATGTAGCAGAAGTATCAGGTTTATGGGACTGAAGGAGAATATGAAAGAGGCTGTAGTTTTTGGTGGCATGCAATTTTTTATTATTTTTTTAAATCTTCATTGTAACCAGTCCTCTTTAATATCAGAAGAAAGAAAGTAAAAAAAGCAAACAGAGAAACATTGGGTAAGGACTAGTACTGAGTGTTCATTACAGAAAATAATCAGAATAAGCACCTTCTTTTCCTTTATTCCCATTTTTTTTTTTTTTGAGTTTTCTTTCTACTAATATTTGCAGTTTCTAACTTCCCAAAATTTTAAAGATCAGCACATAAGTCTTATACAATGCACAAGAAAGTTTCTCCTGCAAGGAGAATAATACAAGTTTAACCTATCTGGTTGTAATTTCATACTTTTAAAGTGCTATACATAGAGGTTGCATACAAAGGATACCTATTTTTAGATCTCATAGATATTTCAGGTTTATGTAAGTATAAATACTTTCCCTTTCTTCTATAAGAACGAAGGCTGTGTAAAGGTGAAATTACTTTTCTGCTCAGTATTTTTAACTTGTTTTCAAATACAATTCATTTCTGAAGCAGAAATGTCACATATAGTACTGTGAAAAAGTAACATGAAATTATGTAATTTCAGCTTCAACTAGACAGCTGAATTCAGAGTATTTTTCAAAAGTGTCATGCAAAATGCATTTAAAAGAAAAGGCACTTTCTGGGGGGGAAATACATTTTTATTGTCAATTTCATCCCTTATCCTTGAAATTTAATAACTTTTGTTGTTTCCAAGTCTAAAGCTTTGGATATTATGTATAAATAATGCTCAATTTCTCATAAAAAACCCCCCATGATTTCTGAAAATCCTAGTTTTATATTTGCCATCATCAGAAATCCAAGAAAAGATCAACAAATGCAGAGGTTTTGTAATGTCTTATCATGACTGAAAACTACAAAAATGTCCCAGAGAAATCAAAATCACAAGACAGCTAATAGAAGAATCATTAAATCATGAGTCTTTCACTTTAAATTAGAAATAAAAGTATCCAAAATTCTTAAACTTCTATCAAATCACAAGGATTTTTTTTTTTTTTAATGACAAGAAAATAATAGTGATTTTAAAGTCGATTTACTTTCTGATTTCAGTTACTAAATGAAATTAATCAGTTTAATTTAATATAATGGTGTGGTGGTTTGACCCCATCTGGATGCCAAGTGCCCACCAAAGCTGCTCTATTTCCCCCCTCCTCAGCTGTACAGGAAAGAGAAAATAGAATGAAATGCTCATGAGTTGAGATAAGGACAGGGAGAGATCACTCACCAGTGTAAAAAAACTATGAATTATAGTATTGTTTATTAAGATTTATGTTAAGTCCAATGTAAATGTCAAAGTGCAAAAGATATGAAACCGCTCACCAGACTAAAACAATCACCAAGATACTGCTAAAACAATCAGTGGATATCACTTGTGACCTCCAACTGAGATAAGAACAGACATCCCGGCGCCGACAGGAACACGGCAAAACAAACCCCAAATAAGGACATGCAGGAAAAGGGGCCAAGGACAAAAGCTCCTGGCTTTGACCACTAGGAGGCAGAAAAAGACCTTCTAAACAGCAACTGAAGCATGCGCAGAATACCTCCATTATCTTATGAACACGGAAGTAAAACTGTATAAAAAGAGACTTTTTAGCTGCTCAAGCACGACAGTTGGTGGGCGACGAGACCCCCCTGTCGTCCAGCGCTGCCTTTGCTCATATTCTACTTGCTATAATTAATAAAATTCTAATTGGATTATGATCCGTTGTGGTCTCAATTTATAACACCAGTTACCATGATGAGCAAACCACACTAGAATAGAAAAGTAGTTGAATTAACAAATCAAAATCAGAACAGACTAGCAACAAGTAAAAGAAATCCTAAAAACACATTTCCCACCACCCCTCCCTCCTTCTTGGGCTAACTTTATTCACAGTTCCCTACCTTCCCTCCTCCAGCACCTCAGGGAGACATGGAATAGGGATTAGGGTCAGTTCATCACAGTTTGTTTCTGCTGCTGCTTCCTCCTCAGAGAGTTTTCTTCCCCTGCTCCAGTGTGGGGTCCTTCCCATGCGAGACAGTCCTCCACAAACTTCTCCAATGTGAGTCCTTCCCACAGGCTACAGTTCTTCATGAACTGCTCCAGCATAGGTCCCTCCCGTGGAGTGCAGTCCTTCAGAAACATAGTTCTTCAGTGCAGATCCCGCACAGGGTCCCAAGTCCTGCCAGCAAACCTGCTCCAGTGTGGGCTCCTCTCTCTACTAGTGTGAGATACTGGATATTATTTGGTTATTGGGTCAGAACCAACGCAAGTTTGTGTGTGGTGGGCAAGGCCCAGTTGGAGCTCCCATAGCAGCCACGGCACCGACACGACAGGGTTCACAGAGCCCACACGGAATAGCCGCCCGTCCAAAGGGCAGCCTGGTGTCCCACCCACCCACACCCCTGCAGCCTCTGATTGGCTGCACCACCCATCACTCTGGCCTGGAGGGCACTGAGTGGTCACTGAGTCATAAGTCCTGCCTGGGAGGGGTGGGCACAGAGGGCCAAAGCACAGAAATACAGTGGGGTGTGGTCTCCATCTTGCCTTTTCTCTTTTACTTTGTTGTGGGAAGCTGGTCTTCTGTAGGACTCTCTGGAGATAGTAATTTTTTTCCTAGTATCTTCTCTTGATCTCTTCTCTCTCTGTTTCTTTACTCTCTTAATCACTTCTCTTAATATTTTAGATAACTTTAAATCAGTTGGTTGGATTCTGCTAAGTTGTGTGGGTTAGCATGTACTTGGTTGTTGTGACACTTGGTCAGTGCTTTGTGGAATGCTCTGCCTTGGCTGCATGTTAAACTTTTGCCAAGATTCCTAATTTTCTCTCTTAAAGTGTCTCTTGGGAAAACCTGTACAGCATTCTCTCTTTATGTGATCTCAAGGTATTAAAAAACTGAAGGTTCTGCAAAAGTTCAGTGGGTAAATTTTTGGAGGCTTGAATATTTTTAAAAGTAATACTCTCAGTTGAAGTTGTGACTTCAGGACTGATGTCTTACAACTAGTCTGCAGGTCCCTGCCAGTAGCCTGCTCCAGAACAGGCTTCCCTTAGGGTCATAACTTTTTTTTTGGCATCCACCTGCTCTGGTGTGGGGCTTGTTCATAGGCTGCAGGTGGATCCCTGCTCTCCTGTGAATCTTCGTGGGCTGAGGGGGGACAGCTTGCTTCACCGTGGTCTTCACCATGGGCTGCAGGGGCATCTCAGCTCCAGCACCAGGAGTGCCCCCTCTCTCTCTTTGCTGACCTTATGGTCTGCATAGTTCTATGTCTCATATATTCCCATTCCTCTCTTCTCTGTAAGTATTTACTTCAGTGCAATATTTTTCCTTCCTAAATATGTTATCACAGAAGTATTACTACCATTCCTGATTGGCTGGGCATTGACTAGTGACAAGTCTGTCTTGGAAATGATTGGCATTGGCTCTGTTGTATGTGGGACAGGTTCTGGTAGCTGAGGGGCTATAGGAGTGGCTTCTCTGAGAAGCTGCTGGAAGCTTCACCCAGTGTCCTCCAATGGTTAAAGAAACACAGGTGATGGATCCTGGTTTTGCCCAGAAGACAAGAATAAAATTCTCCACCCCACAGGAGTGTGGTATCCATCAGTCTCATGGAAAATTTCACAGGATCTGTTCAATATAATATGTGAGAGTCAAGCTCGTAAAGCAAAAATGCTCAGAGTATGAGTCTAACTATAGCTTTGATCTTGGAGACTAAAAAAGGGAAAAATGGTTCTTCCAATTATCATGGTCTTAAATCACTTTTTTTCAGTGTTCAAGGTCCTGTATCTCATTTGCACTGGAAATTCATATTTACATATGTACAGTATATGGGACTCATTGAATGTTGAAGTATGAACTACAGCATGGGCATACCATTGTATCACTCTGAGAGCTCATAGCTCCCTCTGAACTGCGATTCAGAACTGGTTGATGAGCACGAAACATAATGTCAAAGTAGTATATTTGAGTAAGAGATAGATGACCTTTTGTTTAAAGAAACATGCATACATTTTTTTCCTCTTTCAAAAGTCTGAACAGCTGTCTTTATTTCTTTACATCAGCTAAATAGCTGCTTCTATTCAAATACTATACTGATCTGTGAGTAGAACTTATTTCCTCAAAAGACTACACAAGGTAATATTTTCCCTCAAGGTGATAGAAAAATATCTAAGTTTTGCTGCCAAATCTGGCCAGTAAGGCAAGGTGAAATCTCAGAAATGTGTATCTTAATTATGCAGCATGCATTTTCCCAGTTCTCCCATTCCCCTTTAATTCAAGCAGAATCATTCAATCAACATCTCATCTTTAGGTCCAATACACTTTCTCATTTGGAACACGAAATACTCTTTGGACTCGAAACAGTATCATATTGCATGTGCCCCCAATAGGCCATATTCCAGGCATTCTGTTGACTTTTATTGCTTTTATATCCATTCACAGGAAATACAGTACCTGTCTCTAAGACTAGAAAATGACCACAGTCTATTGCATCCAGGCATAAATGATTAGAGAAATGCATACAATGCTTCCCATTAGTAACATGACATTTAGGATTAGAGGGGATTGTTAGTTACTTGTGGATTGAGACAAGGATGACAAGTAACTCAGGGGGCTGGAGGAAGCCAACAGCCAGACCAAACCAGGATAAAAGAACAAAAATCAAATTGATAAATACAAGTTTACAATTCAAATTTCAATAAACAAGTTGAATTGGAAGAATCTATCAACACTGGTTAACACCTTGGATGTAGCTTCCTTCATTCTAGTAAGAGTGTGTCTAGTGAGGTGAGTCACCGGAAACAGGGCAATCAGTTTATCAGAATTTATCTCAGAAGGGACTCGCAGATCTAGCTGACTGCTCTGGGAAAAAACCCAAACAAAATAAAACCTCTCTTACCTGTTGCAGAAGCCTATAAGCTAAGGGGGCTAATTTGTATGTCTCAAATACTGATGGGTAGACAGATGTGGAGCCAACAAATGATTGTTGGCAATAATGTGTTGTGAGAAAAAATGGGATGTGGAGAAGAGGGCCATATGGAAGTAGGCAGCACTTTTCTGGCACAAATGTCCTTGTTCTGGCTCCTGGAAATAAGCACAATACAGTATAGCACAAGTGCAGGAATGAGGTTGAAAAGGAGGCATGGACTGTAGGTGGAGGATCAAGACCACCAAAGATCCACAAATCCCTCCAACGCATTTCCAGAAAGGTCTAAAAGAGTGTACTGAGCATGATAATCAATTTGCATAGGAAATGAGAAACTCACCTATTAAAAGGTACCACCACAAACCCAAGAGGCCTGTGTACACCAGGACCCTGGACACCTCACCAGGTGGATCAATGCTGGAGCCAGAATTGGTGATCTTTGCTTTCTTCCTTAATTTCCCTCTATCTTTAATTCATCTCCCTCTCTCTCTCTTCCCTTTCACCCTAACCCTTTATCCAAAACCCACTGTGCTGTGCTTATATGAGGAGATAAGGGAATAACATATCAATTTCCATGCCAAGTGTATAATTTATGAATAAAACTTTTTAACTTTTGCAGACCCTCTGACTTTTGTCATTCCTTTTGACCACGAGCATCTAAGAATCCTTGATGCTCCCTTCCCCTTCAGTTTAGGACACCACACCTGATGTAAAGTTTTTAATTCCACTAAGATATTTAGGAGCAGTTAAAATAGAGGTTACAAGAGGTAATGCAAATGGGAGCAATTTGTTGAAAAAACCCACATTTGTACTAAATGCAAAAGAGCAATTTGTGACAAATTAGAGCAGAATTTTGATGTGGGTAAACCTTGAAATTTTAAGTTGTTCTGAAAGAACTGGTGATTTATTCTGTTATCCAGAAGTCATTAAAGACGTCAGTCTTTAAATAAAGGAAAAAATCATGCCCATATATAGGTTCAAATATATATAGTACTTTTCATAGTCTGAGAAGAAACAAATGGAGAGGAATGCAAAAATGAAGCAAATTCCCAGTTCTGAGTATGCATTGATGCTGTTCTTTACTTTTTCATGTTATTTCAGTAGTTTAGGTGTTGAACTAGATTATCATTACAAGTTGACTAAGAAATATTCTAAGCCCTACCTTGGAAATGCTGACTATTTGATGTTATATTCCCAATCACATTATTTTTCTTTTGCCTTTTCTTCATTCAAGCTTTTATTTAGTGGCTGTCATTTCATTAGTTGAAGCAGAACTTGAAAGAAGTATTTAAAGACCATTTCTGTCAAGCATGTATGCTATGCTTCAATAGCCTAAACTTGGTTGGTGAAAATAGTCAACACGATGACTATGGTAAGTTTGCAAGTGAACTTTTATCAGAGAATCATGTTTCTATGATTGTATCATCACCCTCTCCACCTGTTAGAACTTCCGTCTTTTTAGGATGCCCAAATGTGACAGCACAGTAGCGCTCAACAAAATTCAATTCAAGGACTGTTGCAGGAAGGTAATGGGTGTTCCTCCCAGCATTAGTAGCAAAGTCATAAATAGACTGAAATTTCCATGAGACCTTTAATTTCATTTTTCCCTTCCAAAGAGCTCAGTCACTTCCAAATTTACTTTGAAGACTGAAAAGGTGACAAATATACTTTAAAGTCTGGTGTCAACTTGAACTGAGAATAAATGAACTATTTCCTTTTTCCTCTCTCTTTGATTCTCACCTCTAGGCTAGAACTGCTGTAGATAAGTGCTTCAGTGCAGGTAATCTCTTAATTGCTGTAATTAAGCTAAGTCAAAAATGTTAGCTGCCTAATAAATTCTTGTTAGTTTTAAATATAGAAAGGACAGGTCCTCACTGTCTTTTAGATCTTCAATATATACAGGGTCCTACTTTGGTGACTGAGGTTTAAAATAAAGAAGAAATATCTATTACCTATACCTAATTTTAAATTCACAGAACAGAATCACAGAATCATTTGGACCTCTGGAGTCTGTCTAGTCCAACCTGCTCCAGTACAACGCAGGGTTATTTAGAACAGGTTTTCGAAGGAAATATCCAGTCAGGTTTCGAACATCTCAAAGACTGAAGATGTACAACCTCTCTGTACAACCTGCGTGAGTGTTTGGTCACCTTCACAGTAAAAGACAATAAAAAACACAACACACTGGACCGAAAAAAAACCAAAAAAACCAAAAAACCCAGAAGGAAAAAAACCTCTTTGTTTTCTTGTGTGTAAACGGAATTTCATGTGCTTAAATTTGTGTCTACTGCCATGTGTCCTGTCACTAGGTACCACTGAGAAGAGTTTTATCTTCTTCATTCCATTCTGTGAGATATCCAAATATAGAAGATCCCCCTGAGCCAGCCTTATCCCTAGGATGAACTCCTGTAGCTGACTCTCCAGGTGTGAGTCACAGCCCTCTGAGCCTCTGCATGTCAGTAGCTCCAGTGTCTGAATCATCTCTGCTGCCCTGCTCTGGACTATCTCCTGTTTATCCATGTATGTCTTGAACTGGAGAGCCCAGAACTGGTGCTGGGGAGTTCCAGTTCCAGTGCTGAGCCCAGATGAAAGATCACTTTCCTTCACTTGCTGACAGCATTCCTACTGCAACCCAGGAAGCTGATGGACTTCTGTGCCACAGGGCATAAAAAAAGCCCATCATAATCCTGTTCAGGAAGTTAGTGTGTGACTTAATATTTCAACAGAAAGACAGGATCATTGGTATGTTTTGTTTCTCTTTGCATACTTTTCCTGGTGCTGGCCAATCAATTATTTATTTTAGTTCATTAAGATATTGGGGGAGATATATTTTTCTTTGTAACTGATTTTGCATTTGGTGGGATTTTTTCTTTAATCTTTGGTTTCTGTGTACAAGAATTTAAGCTCCATTTAGAGAGCTGCTTATTATACAAGAGATAAGACAACATAAGAGATCATGCACAACTGTGGTTTCCATCGAAGCAGATACTGTGCAGATATTGGAGAGTCAAAAACATTTAATTATTCATTTGATTTTGTAAGTTGTTCTTTCTTTATCTATAGAAAAACTGTATGTTTCTTTATAACTATTTAAATGAATTTCAAAATACTCCTTTGTGCCTTAATCAATGTCAAATCTGGAATTCCCATTGACTTTGAAAATAAAAAATTTATATTTCAATTCTGTAGGAATAAGAGGTACATTTCAGACTAGAAGTTCTGATAACTGACAATATTAAAAAACATATCAACAGATGAGTTTTGAGTTAGTCAAATCAAAGGACAAACAAAAAGCTGACTTCCAGCTCTTCTATTATTCTCAGCTGTGAGTGCCTTTAGCAGAGTCAGAGCTTCCATCACACTTGTTGCACTGTGAGTGCAAAAAACAAATCAAGACTTGCAGAGAGCAATCAGGGCAAAGCTTTCTGTTGATCTTTAATTACCTTAAGAGCTCTTGTGAAGCCAGACACCATCTGAAAAAGGTAAGGAGCTGGTCATTCTTTAGTTCTAGTACATCATCTCTAAATTGAATGCATCAGTCAAAATTACAGTATGTAAATAAAACTGTCTATGACAACATATCTGTGCATTAATCTTCCAGTAAAATATTTCCTGATATAAACTTATTTGCTAACTTACTTGGAACTGAGGCATAGTGTTGTTGCTTGACAAAAATGGTCTTTAAGTACTTTTTTCAAGTACTATTTCAACTACTAAAATGACAACCACCATAAAATAAAAGCTGGACTGAAGAACTAAAAAAATGGGATAGTAAATATGACATGAGATGTTTGGGATTTCTGAGATATGGCTTAGAATATTTTCTAGTCAGCTTGTAACAGTAGTCTACTTCAACACCTCAGCTACGGAAAAACCACTAATGAATAAGTAAAGAGCAATAAGAATGTGTATTCAGAACTGGGAACATACTTCAGCATTCTTATCTGTTTGTTTGATCTCAAAGTATGAACTGCAACATTTTTAAAGAAGCAATGTTGAAAATGTATAATTAGATGCAACATTTAAGCTTTTCACCTAGGAAATATTCTTGAAACATTGCAATGTCAATAAAAGTCTTGGCAAGAAATGGAATGTACTTTGTTTTTTGTCCTAGCTTCAGCTGGTAAAAAACCATTAGCCCCACTTAAGTCTATCAGGATTCCTGATTTACTTCAGGTATGTGCATAATGTTTGAAATACCTTACTTACTGGTACAATTGTATAAGTAAACTGTACATTTCAATACTGGTATACGTCTACTTTTTATGAGAAGTTTGACACTTAGTAATAATAACATAATGCTATTATATAATATGAAGTGAGAAGATTAAATCATACAAAGCAAACACAAGAATCTGTGGTACACAATATGGATGTATTTTAAGGTACAAGAAGTGGATGTATCTTAAGGTACTGGAATATGAAATACTACAGAAAATCATTGCAATTCTTAATAGAGACACTCCTTAGAAGCAGCACCCATTTTGGCAGCAAAAGATAGTACTTCTATGGTAACTAAACCCACCTCTAAAATTATAGAGCAATTCACATACTCACTTTTGGCGTGGGTACTTATTTTACACTGATGTTTTCTAGTACCAAAGGCTCTTTCAGGAGCTCATCTTACAAAAAAAGGAAGGAACCCTCATAACTCTAATAAATATGCATCTTCCCAAATCTGTGGGTCACTAACAAACTAAATAAAAAGACCACACCTTCTCATGCAGACTTTTTTCCCCTTTTGCCTCCTTTATGAAACCACAAGTTGCTTTCTCTTCTTAATCTCTTTCAAGGATTTCACAGAGCATGCAAACTGTCTTCAGCTCTTTTACAGGCTTTAGCAGACTGTCATCTGGTGCTGCAAAAGGCTGGCAGCATGCAGGCTGCTTTATAAAAAATGAAACAGGTAGCTGTTTTCTTGTGCATTTAATAGCTTAAATGTATACAGTCAAAGAAACCTTACTGTAAGGATTTCAGGGGAAAAAACACAAGCTATTACGTCCCATTCAAATATTTCCTCTCCTCCTCAGAACTCCTCAGTAAACAGTATTTTACCCAAATTTACTTTAACATCCAACCTAGTTTACTGAGAAGATACAAATGAGGTTGATGCTCATTTGTCAAAAAAATGCTATTTTTTTCCAGGTAGGAGTTGATCATATGTCACAGTTTCCTGTTTGTAATACTAATTTTCAGAGTGTTTTGCCCTTCTGTATAAATGTTGACAACACCAGGGACATGATACATTTCTAGGAGACAGGAGATCTGGGCAGAGGCTATAGAGAGGAAAGAATTTCAGAGACAATTAAAGGGATTGCCAAAGAAAGAACAAGGAAAAGGTTAAGCAACAAAATAAGAAAATATGGTAGCAGTGGAAATAAAGGGAAAGAAAAAAACTGGCAACTGTTAACTGTTTTCTGTGAAATAAATGGGAGAAATACCAAGAATTTTAATTTTACATAATTCACTGCCATTCTTTGCTGTGTTTTCTTCTTATACACAGGTACTCAAAACTAAACATGCATTTATAGTCTGTGATGCTTGCATATTGATCATTTGGTGTTTAGTATGCTAATTATTAAAGTTTTATTACAACCTCATTAAAAACCCAAAACAAACAAACAAAAAAAACACAGAAAAAAACATCTCCCAGCTTACATGTACTTGATCTTCATAAGACTGAGCTTCCAGGTATCAAGTTGAAAAGCAGCAACTCTCAGGTTTCTGGAAATTGTAGAACAATGCTTAAAAGCCTTCATTTCTTATGTATTTATTGCAGCTTTGTCTTCTAAAAAATATGCATATGTAATAATGCATCACAGGACAAGAGAGCAAATATTTATTTGAAAATTTTAACAGAAAAGTTGACAGGTCAACCAGTAATCAGGAGAGAAAGAAATTAGAAGTAATACTTCAATCCAGTCTAAACATGGGATATTCTGGTTAGATTCAAGGAGTCCAAATGAACAGAGGGAATACAAAACAAATTATGCTAAAGATTTTAAAAATAATTATTTCGCTGTGAATGGAGAAAATATGATGACCTGTTACATCAGTGTATTGATATCATCCTTCTATAGTAATAAAGGTTCAGGAAATGAATAGGTCATAGATCTTCAAACCAGATGCAACAAATACTTTATATTATGTATTTTTTAACTTGTATACATCATGAAACTAATAGTTTTGTACTTTACATCTTTTCAGAAGATGAGTAAATCATAGAATCATAGAATGGTTTGGGTTGATAGGGGACTTTGAAGATCAGCTAGTTCCAAACACTCTGCCATGGGCAGGGATGCCTACCACTAGACCAGGTTGCTCAGAGCCCCATCCAACCTGGCCTTGAACACTTCCAAGGATGGGACATTCACAACTTTGCTGGGCAACCTGTTCCCATGCCTCACCAACCTCACAGTAAATTGATTCCTGATATCTAATCTACACCTACTGTCTTTGAATTTAAACACATTCCCCTTTGTCCTGTCATTGCAGTTCTTGTGAATAGTCTCTCTCCATATTTCCCTTCATGTACTGGAAGGCCACAGTTAGGTCCCCCCAAAGCCTTCTCTTCTCCAGCCTGAACAATCTCAATTCTCCCAGTCTTTTTTCATAGGAGAGCTGCTTCATCCCTCTGATCATCTTGGTGGTTCTCCTCTGGACTCAGTCCAACATGTTAATGTCTTCCTGTGCTGGGGACCCCAGAGATGGATGCAGCACTGCAGGTAGGGTCTCACCAGAGTGGAGTAGAGGGGCAGAATCACCTCCCTCAACCTGCTGGTGACAATCCTTTTGATGCAGCTCAGGACACAGTTGGCTTTCTGGGCTGCAAGTGCACATGGTGGGGTCATGTGCAGCCCCTCATCCACCAGCACCCCCAAGTCCCTCCTGGCAAGACATCTCTTGGTCTGTTCATCCCTCAGCCTGCACTGATGCTGGGGGTTGCCCTGACCCCAGTGCAGCACCTCGCTCTTGGTCTTGTTAAATCTCATGAGATTCCCATTGGCCCACTTCTGAGGCTTGTCCAGGTCCCTCTGGATGGCATCCCATTCTTCAGGTGTGTCAACCCCACCACTCATCTTGCTGTCATCTGCAAACATGCTGAGGGTGCACTCAATCCCTCTGTCTATGTCATCAATGAAAATATTAAATAACACTGGTCCCAGTACAGACTCTTGAGGGACACCACTTATCACTGATGACCATTTGGACTCTGAACCATTGACCACTACTCTCTTGATGTGACCATCCAATCAATTCCTAATCCACTGAATAGTTTACCTGTCAAATCCCTCACTTTCCAGTTTGGAGAGAAAGGTGTTGTGAGGGACTGTATCAAAGGCTTTACAGAAGTCCAGACAAATAGCATTTGAAACCCTTCCCTTGTACACTGATGTAGTCACTCCATTGTGGAATGCCACTAGGTTGGTCAGGCAGGACCTCCCTTTGGTGAAGCCATGCTGCCTGTCTTGAATCGTATCCTTCTCCTCCATGTACCTTAGCAAAGCTTCCAAAATAATTTGTTCCATGACCTTTCCAGGGACAGAGGTGAGTCTGACAGGTCAGTAGTTCCCATTAGTTTACCCTTTTAAAGATGTACAGTGTTTCCCTTTTCCTAGTCATCTGGGACTTCATTTGACTGCCATTACTTTTCAAATATCATGGAGACTGTCTTGGCAGCTACATCAGCCAGTTTCTTCAGGACTCTGGAATGCATTTCATCGGGTCCTCTGGACTTAGTTCAGGTTCCTTAGGTGGTCATGTACCTGATCTTTACTTACAGTGGGTGGGACATTGCTCTCCCAGTCCTCATCCTGTTGTATATCCGCTAGAGAGGTATGGGAAGAGAGGTTACTATTGAATAGCAAAGGAGTTGGTAAGTACGTCAGACTTCTCCTCATCTCTTGCTACCTGTTCACCACCAACGTTTATCAGAGAGGGTTCACCTTTGAATTTTCTTTTCTTATTAATGTACCTGTAGAAACCATTCCTGTTATTCTTTGCATCACTAGCTATGTTCAGTTCCAGATTGGCCTTGACCTTCCTCACCTGCTCCCTATACAGCTGTCCTTCTCTATTCTTTTTCTAGGTTACCTGTCCTAGTTTCCACTGCCTATGCATTTTCTTCTTGCTCTTTAGTTTGACCAGCAGTTCCCTATTCAGCCATGCCAATCTCTTGCTGTCCTTGTCTGACTCCTTGCTCCTTGGAATGCTAGCTCTTGCACTCTATGGAAGACTTCTTTTAAGATCTGCTGACTCTGTTCTGCTTCCTTTTCCCTGTGGGCAGTCTCCCAGGGATTCCCACTGGCAGTCTCTCTGAAGAGCTGTAAGTCTGCCTTCCTAAAGTTCAAGACCCTGACTTTACTCCTTATCTGACTTAGATTCTTCAAGACTGCAAACTCCACCAATACAAGCTTGCTGTAGACTAGGCTACCTCCAGTCTTGACATCCCTAATTAACTCGCTTATGTTGGTGACCATCAAATCTAGTATCACATTCCGTCTGGTAGGGCTGTTTATCACCTGGCTAAAGATGTTTTCCACCATGCATTTCAGGAGTCTCCTGGGTTGCCTACAGCTTGCCATGCTACTTTTCTAGCAGATGTTGGCTGAAGTCCCCCAGCAGGACAAGAGCCTGAGAGTGTGATCCCTCCTGTAGCTGGAGCAGCAAAGCTTCATTAACATATTGCCCCTGATCAGGCAGACTGTAGTAGCCCCAACCACAAAGTCTGTTGCCCCGGTCTCTAATTTTTACCCCCAGGCTCTCTACCTGTTGATGGCTGTTCTTCAGAGACAGCTCTTCCCACTTAATCCCCATCTTGATGTGGAAGGCAAGTCCTCTGCCTCTCCTTCCTTTCCTGTTTTTCCTGGACAGCCTGTAGCTGTCAATAGCCACACTCCAATCAGGGGATACTTCCCACCAAGTTTCAGTAATTGCAACAAGGTCATAACTTTCTAGCAGCACAGTTGCTTCCAAATCCTCATGGGTTTTTTCTGTAGTGTATGCAAACCACCCCCCGCCCCACCTGCCCCCCCCCAACACCTCATACAGAGAATAAAACAAAGATATAATAAAAGAAAAAAATATTTATTTTACCATGTTTATATAGTTAAATGTCAAATATATTGAAAAGTGAACAAACTTCTGCCTTGATTTATCTCCAAAGTATCTCCTGATAAATCCATCAGTCACGGCTTTTAGTTTGAGTTATAACAGTTTGGAAAGATTTTGTTTGTTTGTTTTGCTTGTGGTTTGGTTTTTTGGTTTGTCTTTTTAGGTTTTTTTACTTTTGTTGCTATGGAGGTACAACATGTTTTAAATGGCTTTCTTTTTTGGCAGTTAGAGTTGCAAACAACAAAGGTAGTACTACACCAAGTAGAAATTACTGTGCCTCATTAACCCTTCCCTAGCTCTGCAAGGTCTAGTTCTGGACTATTTCCAAGCTTTTATTACAAAGAAATAGGTACAGATCCGTGTAACAGGAAAAAAGAGAAATTACAAGGTTTTTCAGTTCCATCTAGTGGTAGGAGGAGGTATATATTTCAAAGCACTTGTCAGTTGTGTAAAACGTATAAGATAGGAATAAAAAGTTGCAATAATAAAGAAATCAATCCCCTTTTTTTTCTCTTTCTTATTTTACATATGAGAGAAAATAGATTCTGATATCTAAGACCCTAATTATTTTTTAGGTACTAAATAGCTACATTCAAAAGCTTGGTGAGCAGGTACATTGTCTGTACTCATGCAGCATGTTTGTTCAAAATTTATTTTGATAATAGGCAAAAAAAAGGAATGAATCCTTCTTTATGTCTTCACTGGCCTTCAGATATGGTGATGTTATTTCAGTTTATATTGCAATTCCGTGCAACTTTACTGTAGAGCATTAAGTAGAAAGTGCAGGTGGGTCAAAATTACAAAGGCAAATTAAACCACAGTTTCTCATTGTATCTTAAAAACAAGTGTATAGCAGTTGCAGTGAATAGTTTTGTTTGTGTTTTTTTTCTTCTCCTGTAGCATTTACCTTGATATATTTACATTGATGATCTCAGGAAAGTTTTGCATCAGGCTCTTTCACCTGCATTTCCTCTGAAATTTTTGGAGACATCATGAAGAATGTTGGGAAGCTGCTCAGAAATAACCGTAAAAAAATGATGAGGTTTAATCTATTTGGAAATTACATGTGGGACTACAGAAAAAGAAGGCTAGGAAAATGTGTAATAGGAAACAAGAAACCAGTGTATTGCATGCAATATTTCATTCTACTTATGAAAGCTGGATTTTTCACCAGCTGTAAATTTCTAGTGTATTTTGAGTGGATCTTAAATATTCTAGGCTGTAAATGTGATATTCTGTGCTGAAGTTACTACTGCAGTATAGGCACACATTTGAAAAAAGTTAATCAAAATATAATACTAGAATAATTTCAGATTTAAAAGGTTATACATTTTGTGACAGACTGATGAACCTCCACCTTGCCATTCTCAGCAGCTTTATGCTTTCCCTTTATGTTTAGTATTTACTAAACACACTATAGATCATAATTTTTTCTTTCTCTTTTTCTTTCCTTCTTCCTTTTTTTTTTTCCATAACCTGGTTTTTTCATAGTAAAAAAGTAAAACTCTAGAAATGAATCAGAAACGTCCTTCAAGATATACAGTATTAGATAATCATATAACCAATTGACAAAATGGAAATTCTTAGGGTATCTGAAATTTCTTATAGTCATCCAGTCCATCTGCTTGATACTAGACCAGAAATATGACTGATTGCAGCAGAAGATTAGTTTATTATATTCCTTTTTTTTTTTTTTCTACCTTATATTAGCAAACAGTGGGAGATTTATCATTAAAACATTCCACTGGTTAATAGACTTTATTGCAACAGCAGTTTTCCTTGAAATTGTTCTAATTTTTTTTTTTTTTCCTTAATTCTACTCTGTTTCTTTAAGACACATTCTTTTTTTACTATGGAATATTATTTTTAATTTTTCTGGGTTAGTGGTATAAACCATCTCAATATTACAATTATACCCTCTTATTTTTTGTTTAATGAAGCAATTGCTTTAGTTTTACTGAGGTTATTTAACCTTCTTTCATTAATCAGTTCATCTAGCCTTCTGAAACCCTTTTCAGTTATTCTATGAATTCTTTCCAATTTTCCTTCATTTTCCCCTGATAGAGAGATATTTGAAAATTAATAAAACAAGCCTAATTTTCTTCTCTTTTGAGTAGCAGTTTGGTTTACTCCCTCACTGTTCCCAGTAGTTGAGGATATCACACAGTTTGTCTCAGGTCCGTATACGCAAGCCCTCCAGAGGTACTAAACTCTATCTGGATGAATGGACTCTGTCAGTTATGCGTTTGCTCTGTCTGTATTTTGATCTGGCTTGATAACAAGAGAGAATGGAAATGGTGCTGCTATGTTAGAGCTGTGCATGCCTGTGTTAATAAAGCCCAGATTATTTTTTTCCTGGACAATAGAATCATTTTGTTATGTCCTTCAGCCAATTTATGAGCGATGTTAAATTTCAAATAGTTGAAAGCCAACATCAAACTCCACATCTGAGGGATCCTTTCTGTTACCCTTTCTCAAGTTGCAAACTTACTTGTGAAGTCGATAGTAAAAGATACACTGAAAATGTTTATGTATATGTATATTTATACCTATTTGAATGGTGGCTATAGATACTTAGGAATTAAGAGAATGAATGAATGATGAAAGAATGATAGAACTGGTACAGTTCAGAAACTATGCTCCTGTACACATGCATTGAACAGATCTGGACATGCAATGCTATCATTGGCTCTATAATATGAGAGCTAACAAGTACTATTAATGCTTTCCTAAACTGCTTATAGATATTTACCGTGCTCTTTACACTCCTTGACTTCTGCTCCTAAGTTGTCAGTGGCATTCAAGAGCACTAGGGTAACTGTCAGCATAACTTTAGACATCCCTTTTATATATATAAAAAAAAATGAAATATTTGTTTTTCAAAACTTTCTGGCCACGTAAGAGAGAGAATCATGCATTTAAAAAAATGCAACCATAAATTTTAATTGTTTTTTGTTGTCTCTTCATTTCCTAGTTTTACTTGACAAGAGTATTAATTAACAATTTATAAACTTCAAATTATCTTCCAAAAGCCAGATTTTCAAAGATAGCTTTGTCAAATTTTTTTCAGCTACATGAACTGTTCATTTTTTTAGAGGAGTTCAGTGATCTGAGGCAGTTGATCTCATTGTGGCACAAACACCGAGATACTTCATTGTAACTGCTTTGATAGGGTCATGGTCTGTTAAATGTCCAGGAATCTAAATGGGAACTGTAAATAGTGCATGCCTTGAGAAGTCTTCTCCATGATTCTCTTCAGACTGATATTTTTATGCTAATCTTTCCCAAGTCCTGCCCATACTCATATCTCCAATCTTCATTGTAATAAAACTTCATGGTATTCCTAATCATGCCAACATTTCTCTTTTAGCTTTTCTGTTGAAGACAGATTATTCAAGAAAAATAAAAAGTATCTGCATCCAGACAATATTTCATTCAGCATTAGTTTCAGCACCCTCATTTATTAACTGACCTATTTTCTTTCTGTTACTTCATTTCTCTCTGAGGTATTTCTTTGTTCCTCTTGTCATGTTATCTAACATGCATTTATTCTTTCTTTTCTTTGAACTAGAACCAGACAAAAGTTCTTCCTGAAAATCATGGTTTTCTTCTGCATCACTGCATCTATTTTTCTTCAGACTTAGAAACTGGGTTTTATGACATCCTGATAATTTTTTACAGGGTTAGTATGAGTGAGAATTCCCCAGTTCTGCATCATTTATTACTTATTCTTAATTAGAGACTAATGGCTCCACGAAGACTTCTCTGTACATGAAGCATAACAATGGTTATAGATTTGGTATTTTGTGGAGCTAGGGATATGGATAGTCAAGAACTATGCAGATGAACATATTTGGTGGTGAAAATATCTGGAACACTCTAGAATTTGTCTGTTGGTCTCTGATAGCTGAATGAAGCAGACTCAGTAATTTACTACATGAAAAAAAATCAAAACTCTAATCTATTTCTGTAGTAAAGAATATAATCATACCACAGATGTATTTTTTTAATTTTTCTATTTCTAGTCCACTTCCAAAATCAGAATACAGAGCATCTACTACAGAGCTGGGTGGGAGAGAACTGGTGACATTGAAGCTAATATACTCCAGCGCTAAGGACAAACAGATCTTTCTGAATAGGAATTCTTGATTATTCCAGTAACAGATCTGACATGAGGTTATAAAATTTCTATAGATTTTCAAGAAGCAGACACCGAGTGCATAATAGCTGAGATTTTCAGGATCACTTTGTCCTCGAACAGTGTTTGTACAGAAGGCAATGCTAAAAGGCTCAGACACTAAATTTTAGGATTTTTTTTTCTCATTTTGAGACGAAAAACTGCATGGTTTAAGCTGAGCTGAATAAGGACAAGAATATATTCTTACCAATTCTCACGATCACCCCATCCACTAACAGATAACAAATGCTGGTAAGCTTAATAGCAGATGACCAGTGCAACGACAGTGTGAGTAGAAGAGCTTTGGAATTGCTATTACTTCAGTGTGCTCAGATAAGCCCTCTAACAATGCCAGTGAGGCAGATAACAGGTGCTGAATGCCTGATCAGTCCCTTCTTCCTCTCTTGGTTTCCTTGCAGCTATATCACCCAGATGTGAGAAATGGACTCTACTTAGTCTCCAGTACGAAAACAATCTGCACCCAAGTATCTCCAGGCTTTTTCTAACTGTCTAGGGACCAAGAAAGGGGCATACTTTGTGAAAAGTAACAACCACGGGCAAAATCTGAAAACAGTGATACTATATCCTTCCCAAAATGATATTCCTGTTGATGCAGAGACAATTATTTACTACTATCTTTTGTGGTTAACCACTTCTAAAGGGCTGCAACAAGGCAACAAGACAATTGCCATGTTGAAATTTTAGATTAAACCTTAACATACGTGCCATAGCTGTCCTTCTCTTTCAGCATCCTCTGACAAACTTCATTCTTGCAGTAAAGCATGCTAATTTTACAACCTCTTACTTATAAGAGTGGCTTTAATTGTAAGCAATTGCATATGCCTGCATTTAAAATTATGCTTTTGTATATGACATCTGTACTAGCAGGTTTACTTTTGTTTTAATGCAGTGGTTCTTGTTCTAACCATATTAAATATGTTTGATGAAATATACTACTATTACTAACATGTTTTATTCTATTTATTTTAGAAGTAATAGATTTTTTATAGGTAGGTTATTAGCATGAAATCGTAATGACTGTAATACACAAAATACATAATATGCAGCAGCAATACCCCTAAATTACTGTCCCATAGCTTTCTGTACAAAAAAAAAGTACATGAAGAAACAGATGGAAAGTAAAATAAGAAATAAACATATTCTTGAAAATGGAGCCAAAATGTGAGATTTCCCATTTGAATACTCTTCCTTGGCAAGGGCATATATAGTGTTTTCACCTATGAGCATTTTCTGCTGTTCTTTATTTTCAGAATATTTGTGTTTCTCATATATTCTCTTTGCTTTATTTCCAGCATATTTCATAAGAGTTGTGAAACTTTGCCTTTTTTATAATTAGCTTGGAATATGTATTTCCCAGAAAATAAAAGCACTAAGGAAATAAAGCAATAAAGCTTTTTGCAGAGATTTTCTTTGTACTGCTTTTGTTTTAGTACCAGTGTATTACTTAAAATGCATTAATGCATTTTTAATACCATCTGTGCATTGGGAATTTTACTAATATATCTCTTCTTAGTAAAATACTAGGGTATAATATCTGAAGCCCCAGCAAAATCTGCAAATATTGTATCCAGGGATGCACAGCCACCAGGCCTCCACTACTCTTATGATGTGGAGCGTGCTTTACTCACTACAGTGTATTAATAAGGTTGCTTTAAACCTCTGTTTAAACACTGTTTTCCATCCTTTGTTCATCTATGCCTCTGAACAAGCTTCTGTATTTTAATATTCACTACAGAACACTTCAGTTTCAAACTGTAATGAGAATGTTTTCCTCACATGTTGATCACATATGAGGAAATACATAACATTTATGAGAATAAAATTATGTAGTGCACCAAAGATATTTAATTCTAAACACTTAGTGTTGCAGTATTCTACTTAAGTAACCTTATTTCCATTAAGATAGTTAATCAATAGAGAAAATATCCACTTTTTCCAAATAATAGACAACAAATAATTAATTTGGATTTTCTTGCTCAGAATTAATTCAGAAAGCGCTACTTTAGTCACCTAAGGCTGTAACGATGTAATCAGACTAAGACACTTCAGAAATAAAAGTAATTTTACACATATGTTAACAAATACTGGCTCTTTGCAGTGATTTATCTTTCTGAGTGTCCAAGAGTGGAATTAGACAGAGGGATCTATCTCACCCAGGTTTAGTATCTGTAACATGCTCCATTGCAACAGCTAAAGAGAAATAAACATTACCTGGGAATGGTTGACTTGGGCATCTACTTCAAGCCATAATAAATGACATATTAAAAGTATCTATTTTACTCCAGCAGCTCCAAAGTCTAAATTATTTGGCATTGCCATATCAATACAGAAAATTATTAAAAATTAATTCCATTGTGTAGATTTTTTATTTGTTTTCTTTGTCAAGAAACCTGCAGAAAACTGAAATTCTTATGATGAGGAATATGTTCACAGTCCTATAAATGCATGTCTGTCCTAAGCCAAGTGCTAGTAAAAAAACAGCTTGCTTGCCAGGTTAACTCTTTGTAGTTTGTAGTGCAGCATTTCACAGCAAGCCATCACTTCTTACAAGTGATGTAAGCAGCACACTGCAGCCAGAGTTAGGGACTGTACCGAAATTCTGCAGAGCTCTGTGTGTACACAGATTGATGCCAGCAAGATGCTTTTTGTCTAAAGAATCAATGCTTGGACTGATGCTGCAGTGCAGTGGAATTAGTCATTAACAGCTGAAATATCTCTCTTCTTTTTTCATCTCTCTCTTTGAGAGTAGATTTTTAATTTTACCAGAGCTTGTTTTAATAAGACACTAAACCCTCCTTCATTTCTTTTAATGTTTGTTCTTTAATGGAAATTTTCAAAAGCACTGTGCATCTTTTGTGGCTTCTACATCATGTTAATATGAATAATTTTCTCTAGTATTTGTACACTTCAAAATCACACAAACACATTTGAAAATTGCTTGTTAGCTAAATCCCAACACAATATTTCAATCAGTTTCCTAAAGTACAGATACGAAAAGTATAGCTTAAGGAGGGATTAATACCATATGGTATCAGATACGTGTAAACATATCCTTTTTTTCCTACCATAATGACTGAAAAATTAAGACAGACTGTTTTATCATTGTTCTGCAGGTAGCTGGGAGAGATCCTAGTTCTAGAACCATCCGGAACTTCTGGCTCGAGGTGAGTGTGAGTCCAGCATTTGGGAGGGCTGGGAGCCCTTGCTAATAATTCATTGATGGAGACCATCTCTCTGCTTGAGGAGATGTTGCTATGTCTCAGCTGTAGAGAGAGTGAGAAACCAAGAACTGAAAATTGCTGATTGCTAACAGCTCCTGTCAGGCTTTATGAGGATGTGAAGGATGGAGGGAAGCAGTGTACATAACCGTAATCTCATGGCCTTGAAACATAACCTAAAGAAAAAAGAAGTGCCACCTTCTGGAAATCCTTCTCAAACCTGAAAGTGAAGACCTAACCTGAATTCTGTCAGACTTATACTGAGATCTTTCATTGTAATTTTTTGTCCTTATTTTCTGAACTAGGGAAAAAAAAAAAAAAAAAAAAAAAAGACAACACCACTGTGCTATATATTGCTTGAGCATACACTCATAGAATCTATTAAATCCTAATAATATGAAGAAAAATAGTAGGCAATGTGAAGGGGAAAAAGAAATGTCTCTTTTTTCCTCCAGTTCTCTCTTGTGGGATGGCAATGGCAACAATAACTATTTTNGTAAATTGAGAGAAATAAAGGGAAAGCACAAATTAAATAAAAAGTATGTCAACCAAGGACAGGAAAAGAGCATAGAGAGAATTCTCAAAGAGGTGGCAGATAAAAAGAGGAAAGATCTTGGAGAAGCATTACTCCAAATATAAAGATTGGGTGACAAGCATGTTTAGAAGAGAGGGTTAATAAAGTTATCTTTGACTGTGGAACAGATGTTTATCAAAATATTCTAATTTCTTGATACGAAGGAAATTACAGAGTGACTACACTTTTACCTTTCCCCGCCACCTCCCCCCCGGCTTTTCTCTTTAGAGTTTGTGAAAAAGTGCCAGAGCCATATGTGTCATCATAGCAAGCCACATGCTTGACCCTTACCATGCTTGAGTTAAAGTGACTGCTTGAAAAGGATACCATGCCATTTGTATCTGGCTTTGGGACAGTTACATCACTGGGAAATAGCAAACTGATCTGATCATTAGTAGGCAATTTATGAGCGTAAAACAACGAGAGACATAATGAAAAAAGGGAAAATGTTGAAGTTTTGCAGAAGAAGCAATAGAATCCCTGCCTGGTCAAATAATATTTGTCAAAAATAGAGCAATACTTCCATGGAGGATAGAGTTACACGAGGGTACTGTAAAAATACTGGTTTTAAGTCAGAGATATTATTTAATTTTTAATTTAGCATTTTTTTTAATTTCCAAATAACTAGTTTGCTAGCTGTTCCACATTTATCTATCCCTCACAGTTACCTATGAATTACATGATTTCTGTCTTCTCATCCCAAATTCTTCTTAACCAACATCCAGTGTGTTAAAACCTATCTGAATATGGTTTCAAGTTCTAATGGCTATATTCATCATAGGAGCCTTAAGTGTGCTAGTGTTTCTATTTCTGATTGTTTCTGAGTTAGCTTCACTAAGGTAGAACATATAATAGAGTTTTCTTGGAGCTAGAAAAGCATATGATTACTTTTGTGGAGATATTGAAGCTGTTGCAGAAAATAAATGGTCAGTTATCAGTCTTAAAATCAGAAAAAAAGTCCATACTGACTACACTCCAATGAGTAAAAAGCTCATTCTGATCAAGATAACAAATACCATTCTATTTCACAGTTGCGTGAAAGACAGCTTTGATGTATAAGGCTACACAAAATCAAAAGGTCTTTTCCTGCTGATTTTTGACATCTCCAAAACATAAAAAGTAAATTGGAATATTAATGTAATCTTTACAAATTTGTTACTATTACTATTCACATGCAGTGCCTTTTTTCTCACTAGATTTAATAGTATATAATGGATAATTATAGAACTTTATTAAGATCATAAAAATCAATTTCCCATAATTTCTTTTCTTCTATTTTACTTTTCTGTTTTCCTCTTCAAATCAAGATACACAAACATTTGATTGTACATTAACCTGTCTTTACTGTCTTTCAGTGGTGCTTTCCTGAACTGTGTCAACTTACAATTGCATGTAAACACAAGCTGGATGTTCCCACGCAAGATAGAAAGGAGTTAGTGGACCCAATAGGAATTAAACATGGAAAACTGCACCAGTTAGATATGTCATTTCTGTCTTCCTTCCCTTCTACATCATGTATTTTTTCCTCAATTCCAGTAAATTTAGCAACACTATTTTCCTTTTTCTTTCTCCCAGCTTTAAGGAGTGTGGTGGGCAAAAATTTCAAAAAGGAGCAGATAACATTTCTTCTCAGATGTTTTTGTGTGTAGCTGAACCAGCAATGTAAGAAAACTAAGTTCTGTGGGCATAAGCAGTTTTTCCTGGAATCAAATGGAAACTTAAAATCTTAGGTCTTCAGAGCAATCCAAAGACTTAGTTGCAATTTCAATGCATTCTATAAATAGGTTCTAACATTGGGCTTGAAACAAACTTCTGTCTTTCCTGGAAGAGCAGGCTGAGCAAGCCCAGTTGCTGAAGCAATCTATATGGCCACCATTTTTCTTGTTTGATTGGTCTCTCATATCTCTTACCAATTAACATTCATTGTCATTTGGATGGTCAGTACCACTTCTGTTAGTCCCTTGTTTTGAATTATAACATAGTAAAAGTCATTTATGTTAGGGCACTCTATCAGTGTTCCTTCTCATTGGCAGTTCTGCAGGATATGTACATCAGTTGCATTCCATCTATAAATTTTAGACTGTATTTAGAAGTTTTCAAACTGGAAATTCACTCTTGAAAATTAAAAAATAAATTAATCTTAAAATCTATAAATATAACCATATTTTTTTCAGTTATACAGTCTGGTTTATTACTGGTATAATAAATGTCCAAAGGTTTCTTCAAAGAAAAAACATAGCAAAGGTACTTGATTTCAATGGTATTATGTCAGAGATGAAGTTAACTCCCAGAAAATGTTTTTTTTTTTCCCCTGTTCTTATCACAATAACAATGTTAGCACAAAAGAAAAGAAAATTGATGAAAAAGATACCATGTACTTGATGTTGATGGAATGCATGTTTGTGCCTAATACACAAGAGAAACTCTCCAATAACAGTTCACCCAAGTGAAAATATTGGCCCATTTTGCTCCCAAGGTCAATGTCAATTGAGGTTATTGACTATATAAAAGCTAAATAAAAAAGTTTGTATTGTTCAAGGCTACTCTAACTTGTGCACTACACTTTTCAAGGTTCCTTGGTTACATTTAGAGTTTGCATCCCTCACTCACTTATGCCCTTTATGTCCCCTTTCTCTTTTTTCATAGTCTTTTCAGTCTGTGATTCCTAAATGTTAAATGTGCCACTATTATGTAGGGAAGAACATCACAGTCAAGAAACAATTTTCAGCTTGTCTGCTAAAAAAGTTCATTTTCACAGACAAAGGTGAACCTAGAGGAACAGAGGCAGGAGGGAGAACTGCTTGGCTACACCCAGACCCACTATGGGATTCATCAGCCCATCACAACGCAACCTACACAAGCTTGGAGGAGCACAGGAATACGATGCTAAGTGGGAACCCAAGTTAAAGACACAAGGAAGGGAGACTCTGTCCAGGCCATTCCCAGGGCTGTCCTGGGACAACCTCAGGCCCGTCCTGGGACAGCCTCAGGCCCATGGTTCAAATGTTGCAGCTATTCCATGAGTCAAAGGAAACATCTGTAAAATCATTTTACAGAGTAAGGGTGAGTCACTAGTTAGGGGATTTGCAACACATTATGGGATGCAAGAGAGTAGTATTTGGGATTACAAAAGAATTATTACAGAATGTTTAGAGGAGGAATCAAAGGCAAGGAGAAGGATAGAGGGATAGATCTAGGTGATTTGGGGAGGAAAAAGAATGAGAGAATAAAGGAGTAAGGGGGAGGAAAATGACAATTACATGTAAATAGTTTGTTGGTTTGTATAGATTTCAGCCATTCCCTGTACCTGATTAACTCAATCTATTTTACGTTTTCATTAAATTCCCTTCTGACTCTTTCTTGCATAAAAGGATCTCTCTTCAGTGTGCAGGTGCGGAAGGGGGTCTGATTTCCAGCAACTGGAGTCAGACTAGAGGCCAGAGGCCCCTGTGTTCACGGTGCCAACAACTGGACAAGTGCAGGTGTGACTGCTAGTGAAGATATGCCAGATGAGCCAGCTGAGTGGGCAAAGTGACCTGGCAGCCAGGCAAGTGTATGTGTCTCTAAGGGTGAGACCACAGCAGAAGCTGGATTTTAGAGGATCCAGGGCAGTCCCAGAGAGCTGCTGGGGGGATTATGTGGTCTGAGTTGATAAGAATATCTGCTTACATCTATGTCTTTGTGTGTGTGTGTGCGTGTGTGTGCATGAGTGCAATGGTCTGTACCAGCACCTAGATTGTAACTGCAGCCATGGGGGCTCCTGTGTCCAGATGCTAGCAACTAGAGAGCCTGGGATCCAAGGGCAGACGAGGAGAACTCAGCTGCTGGAGGTATCCACCAGGTACGTATATAAATTTTCACATACATACACATGCAGACATAGAGTAAGAGATGGCAACAGTATGATGTTTTTGGTGCTGTTTGCGTCTGTGAGTCATGAATGTTTTCATCTGCATTCATTAGTGTTGCCAGCTCTGTGTGTATCTGTGCTCTACGTGTATGTACCTGTGCTCTATGTGTATGTACCTGACATACACATAAGGTATGTTCCACAGTCATGCAATCTGTAGAACAATATTTATAAATATCTGAAGTCTAAGGTCCATATTAGCAGTATTGGGTGAATATGGCACATTTTTGAAACACCTAGCAAAAAATAGCTGGTTCTCCCAACTGCCACTGCAACTCTGTACACAGAGAATTTTTGGTGACTAGAGGGAAGTCAGTGAGACACATTTCATCCTGGAAGGGATCAATTTTTGGGTGGCTTCAGCCTTCTGATGTTCGTGAAGCAGTCTTCTTGCTTCCCAACTTTCTGATACATATGGGATTACTAACTGTGTAAAGAATTAATCACTGTGAGTAAAGTTGACAGAATTAGGCCTTGATTAATTTGGCTGAGATCACAGGAGGAGTCGGTAAGCATCAGAGTGAAAATAGACTGTGATTCTCGCCATGGTTCTTATTGCAATGTCATGATGCCAAACTGTCTGTCTCTCATTAGAACTAAAATCTGTGTCATTTTCTTTAGTCACCTCTCCTTATTTCTTGGTCTGTTTGATTCAAAGCTCTTGTACAGACTGCATAATACAATGAACTGCAGTCGATGAATAGAACTAAAAGGTGTACTGCATGACTCAAAATATAAACCTGTAATCCTGAAGGACAATAACTACTGTGATTTTTTTTTTTTCTTTTTTTCTCAAAGGGATTGCTCACATATTCCTGAAAAAATTACCAGAAGTATTATATATTTGAATGTAATCTGTTGGACAATCTTTAAGCCATTCAAATCCAGTGACTATTGAACTATACCCTGCTTACATTTTGCAGTCATGGCAATGTGATAGCAGTAGGATTTTACACAGAGTATTACAGAGTTTAACTTGGACTAATCATCTAAGTATCTATCCTGATTCTTGGAAAGATTTACAGCCTAAGGCAACTGTCATGGCTATCATATTGGTCAATTTACTAAACATTATTCTGCAATATTATTCCTGTGCTTTCAGTGTCTAGTGTATAGACAAACATAGATAATCGGTAGAACAGAAAACAAGTGACTGTGTTATATATTAAACATGGAAGTAATGAATGTAAGGTCTGAAAAAACAAGATAAAAGAAAAACATATTTTTGTGTTTCCTTTAAGTGTTTTTCCATATTTATATTGCTATTTTCTTTTCATCAAATAGAAGAAGGGAACCATCTTTTTTCCCTTCCCCCAAGCGTCCTAGACTGAACTTTGGCCATGCATAATAGCAATGGCTGTTATGGCACTACTGTTTCTTCCAACTCATGCACCTGGCTTTCCAGCAATGTCATTATTAGATCTCACAGATTGAGACAGAACTATGAGATGGAAAGATACATTTCCAGATCCTGTATATGAGAAGTGCAAAATCACCACTATAGGTATGACCCTTGGGACCAGCTAGACAATATTTTTCCTTCTTGCCAAAACAGTTTAGTATCTTTTGTGAGATGTAGGCTTTAGTGGATTATTGTTTTTTTGTAATATGTGTGATGAAGGATCAAAATAGAAGACAACTTGTTGCAAAAGCATTTCTTGAAGGTTTTAAAATCTATGTCTGCTTTTGGTTCAGTTTGTGTATCTGCCTGTAGTCTAAGAAGATGAAAGGCTAATAAACTTGATATTTCTCTGCACAGCTTTTTGTTGCACCAGTTAACTAACGCATCCATATAATCCTTCTGTTGTATAAATCTTTATACTACCTTAGTCAAAGTTTGTCACTCTGAGATATTTGTACCATATTGAATAAGAGAGGTTTTTTGTTTCATTTGCAGTCACTGTATATGGAAGCTTGCACAAAATACTGTCATTTTAAAGTACCTATTTCATCTGTACGATTTAGTTTTGCTTGTTAAAATGAATAATTTTCCAAGAACCTCTAGTTATGCTAGCAATTTTCATTTGCAAAGTTTAATCAGACTTCCTGGCTCTGGTCTTAGCATTTATAGCTTTAGCATTTGGTTGTCTGAGTCTTAAGTGACTGTAAAAACCCCACTTACATTCAGATATCCAAGAAACAGCATCACATTCTCAGTTATTTTCTACTTTAAAAATGCAGGTAATTTTTTTTTTTTAAATTAATCTCAGCATAAAGAATATAGATATACCAGCTTTAAGCAAGGTGGCATTGTCATTCAGAGTCTGTCAACCCCATCCAGACATACATAAATGATAAAACGTTAAGCTCAAGGGCAGTGCAAAGCAGCTCTCAGAACACTACACTAGTTTCGTTTAATTTGTCTAGTTCTGTAAAGAGTGGCTATTTGAAAAAGTTAACTGAGTCTGTGTGATTTTAATGAGATTTACTAAAAAGGTGAAGTAAAGAAATGCAGCACTCAAATACATGAAAATAGCTGAAATTGCTCTTACTGCACTAAGCTCATTAAATTTACTTGCTTGAATGCTGGCTATTAGAATTATCAGACCAGAGATTTTATAGGCCAATGCATCTATTTGGTGAGGTTCACACATCTCCCTACCCAAAGGTTTTTGAGCAGGCACAGTGTATTTCTCTTTGGATAGCTGTGGTGCTGGAGTGCACGCTGTTGTAGTGCAAAGAAAGTGCTGCATTAGTGTGGTCTGCTTAGTGCAATGAAAGCAGGACACCCTGTATAGAATAACCCTTGGAAAAAGTCTGGTGGAGACACACTCCATGGTAATAGAATAATTGCTCCTAGATCAGGTCTCAAGTTAAATTCAGTTAGTTTTTATAGGAATGTAATGGTTTAGACCTTAGATGTGTCACAAGTCTATGCTACACTCTTCTTCAACAGTTAAGCTGATTTTTTCATTTTAGACCATGATAAGGAGACTAAATGAGCAGGTGAACTTCACATAGTGTTAAGACAATAAAAAAAAATGTAATGTCTTTATTCTGCAGCCTCAGTTATGAAGGAGACTTTCCTTTATCCTAGTAGATAATATTAATTTCTGTTTCTCTACCTACAGAGCATATGAGCTTTGCCACGCAATTTTAGAGTGAATGTAGTTATCCAGCAGCCTTACAAATTCAGAAAACCCTTTATGCAACCAAAGAAGAACAGCAATGTTATAGCTTAGTATGACCTGAAAAGATAATTTCTGGAGACTCACAAGTTTATTGTGTTTCAGGTTTCTTGGTGCCAAACAGGTGGAGGCAGCACTATGTCAGTGGTATGTTCCAGTTTGCAGGTGCATTGAGTACCATATCAGATATCATTTTGACAGGCTGACATTGTCTGCAAGAAGCTGACCTTTTCTGGGGTATTCACTGCCACTTTTAAGCTATAAAAAGCTAGATTATTATTAGAAATTATTAATATTTTTACTACTAAAAAGATGATACAGCACTCAGTCTATAGTATGAAAGAATAAAAAAGGTTTATAGAACAAAAAGTCAGAAGTAGCACAAGGTAAAAGCAGCATTAAATTCGGATTCATTTTTCTATTATGTTTGGTTTAGTCAACTTTATTTTCTGGGGAAGTATGATCATGATAAGATGAAAAGAGGTTTAGTAGCAGACTAGTAAACATGGCATGATCAGGATTACTAGCATTTATTAATTTATTTATTCATTTCTAGGCACTGTGCACAAGAAACCTCAGAAGGATACATTTCCTTACTGACTGAGATGGTGCATAAAACCAAACCCAAAAAGACCCCAGACATTCCATTTGTGCTGACCTTTTTAAGGAACAATTCCCACTTACTGTGTTTTAAGCACCAGCTCTGAAGCTCTGGGACTAATTAGATGGTCCATATGCTCTGATTACAATAAACATTATGCACAACTTTTACAAAGAACAAGGTCACCATGATTCCTTATGTAAAGTCTCATTCAGGAAGTCCATTGTCTAGAGAAACTTCTTGCTACAAATGAATGATTTTCTTCTCTCTCTCTTTTTTTTTTTTTTTTTTTTTTTTTCATCAAAAATAAA
>VWZG01012124.1:98692-127110 GCA_013396735.1 Grallaria varia
GATTTTTTTCTATTTTCTCAGTTCACTATGATAAAGTCAGTTCTCCCCCCCAGTGCCTAATTACTACAGTTGCAATTATTACTAGGCATCATACAATATTAGTCTTGTTGAAATAGATACCCTCTCATATATACTCATTCATTTCCCCTTTTTATAATATACTATGTGTGATATATTTTTATAATAGAATTGTGAGCTCTTATCATTTTCTAGATTTTTTAGTTTATGTGGACTTTAAAGCTTTTTCTAGTCATCTGAAAATATGGCAAAAATTCTGAAATACATTCAACAAGTTATCAGTCACAATTGGCCTTATACAAGCTTGGGATTGTACCTCGTGGTAAATAGCATTGTCTCTTTATGTCTAGTCATGTCTATGCTGTTCAGAATTTGCGTTTAACTTCATACAATACTCTCAGAGAGTTTGTTCCTTGCAGACTAATAGGTTACGTGTTAGATAAATAAACAATATTAATAAAAGGCAGGGGAATACCCCTGACTTCTATTGTTGATTATAGCATTATATCTACATAGATGAGAAGAGGTGTCATCAATCCATTAAGTTAGATAGTATCAGAGATACACAAATGACAAAAAGAAGAATTAGGTGCCTGTGGTATGCATTAGTAATCTTCAGTGGCTCAAGAATCCCTAAACCTATAAAAAATTACTTTCACAACAAAACATGAAAGTGACAAGGTTTTCCTTCTGTTAAATATATGTTACTGTCTAAATATTTCTGAGAATTAAAATGTCAGAGTTGCAATAAGATTCTTCTTAAAAAACAAACAAACAAAAAAACCCCAAAAAAACTCCTGCTAGAATACTACAGCCCCTGTTCATGAGTAGCAGAAGTGAGTAGGCACAAAAAGAGATAGAAAGATTATTTTATTACTTTTCTAACAACATTATACTGTTTTCTGAGATTGTTATGGGTTTTCTGTAAGAAATTTTACCTGCACATAGGAACATACAATTGAGTTGTTACTGAAGGCAAAGCCTAAGAACAGAGAGAAGGAAAACAAGACTATCTTCGATAACTTAACACTGTTGATAAATCATACATTATCTCCATATTCTTCTTTCTTAATTCTAGATACTTCTTTACTAAGCTGAAAAAAAAGGATAAAGTTGAAGCTGGTCACTCCACCTTCTAAGTAGCATTCCTGGCTTTTACCCTGGTGATCTCTTGACTCACGCCCTGCTGCCTGAAGTGGAGGTTCAGGTGTGTAGCCACAAGGGTTAAACAGTAATCCAAGGGGCTCTTGGACAGAAGGTTTTAGTAGCAGAGAGAAGTAAATGGGTTTGATCAGCAGCCAGTCTCCAATGCTTCTGTGTCAATTGGATGCTTTCTGTGTTAGCACAGGTATGGCTATAACAGTGATGGACCTGGAATGGGAATGCATGATCATGTAATTCTCTTTACCAGTACCTAGAAGATGGGAAGAGCTGGTGGTTCTTGATGACATGTCTCTGGGAAGGATTTTCAAGGCAATGGGTATCTGAAATGGATATGCCAGAAACAACTGTACACTATTCTCCATATTCAACCCAAGTTTAACAGTAATCCTCTATTCTTTGCTGGTACTGCCCAAAACAGAGCTTTTAAGAGCCTCTTTTTTTTGCTAACATGTGTTGAATCGATGTGATTCCATAAAAATCAATGTAAGATTTTTTCATATAAATGCAGTGTATGTATATAGGAAAAAGGAGGGGGAGAATGGAAATGAAGAAAATTGGAAAGAAAGCAGGTCCAAGCCCATCGCATTCACTCCACTCACCGCAGAACTTCAGGGCAGGTGTAATCCTTACTTTATTTACATGACAAAAAGGCACCCCATTGCCATCCCTTACTCTCCATCTCTCGCACACTGTTTCTTTCTCTTCTCCCAGAATTCTAAGAGACTTCTGTCTTTAGACAATCACATTTGCTGTAAGTTTCTTTAACTTGTAATTGGATCATCTCCTGATTCTGGGGGACCCCTTTGTCAGAGAAATCCCTGGGGAGGTTGCTCCTATCAGACAAAGCTGAGAATTGCTACATTGAGAAAGGGAATGTCTAAAGATATGATTCTCTTTTCATAGTGCATATCTTTGTTTACTAGCAATTATTTTTAAGAAACCCTTAAAAAAAAAAAAAGTATGCTTTTAGAGTCACATTCATGTATTTTATTTTCTGTCAAATTAGAGTCTGAATTTATGAATATTATGAAGTGTGTTTGTCTTTGGATTTTAGAGTGCACTCAGACGTAGAGATTGTAGCCATTTGACCTTGGCCCAATGTCAGGTCCTCCTGGCCACAGGCAAAGGGGGGAAGAAGGAAAAACAACATGAAAAACTGAATTTTAGCACTACTGAAACAGTTTATATATATTTACACATATATACAGAGAAGAGAGAAAATCTAGTATCTCTATATACATACACACAATAAAGCATAAATAAAAAGGTCTACTTCCCAGATACAATCAGTCACAACATCTCCCCTCCTAAAAGTAGTCACCACTGTCAGGTACGTCTCCCACTCAGACAGAGAACCTGCCACCAGCACCGGAAAACTGAAGACCTTTGAAGGCCAAGGCTGTGTCTTCCCAGGAGCAACCACAGGGCCCACTGATGCCTAACAAAGCCGGAAAGAGAACTAACTCATAGCTTCCATCTCCCCCCATTTATATCTAAGCTGACGCAAAATGGGATAGAATCCTTCCTTGGGCAATATAAATCATGTGACCTGGTCTCCCAGGAAGGCCTAAAGTTAAACTACTACAGTGATCTCAAATGTTTAGGCAACATTCAAACTAATTTCCACCAATCAGTTTCATTTCTGCACTCTTGCTGACTGCATACGTGACTTTTAGTCACATAGCTCATGACCACCCTGAGGAACCTGAATGTACGTAAGTTTGGGGGACCTGATGAGATGCATCCCAGAGTCCTGAGGAAATTGGCTGATGTAGCTGCCAAGACACTCTCCATGATATTTGAAAAGGAATGGCAGTCAGATGAAGTCCCAGATAACTGGAAAAAGGCAAACACTGTACCCAGCTTTAAAAGGATAGAAATGAGGACCTTGGGGACTACTGACCTGTTAGTCTCACCTCTGTGCCTGGGTAGGTCACGGATCCTCATAGAATTTACGCTAAGGCACATGGAGGACAGGGAGGTGATTTGAGACAACCAGCATGACTTCACCAAGGGCAAGTCCTGCCTGAGCAAGCCAGTGGCATTCCACAATGGAGTGACTACATTAATGGACAAGGGAAGAGTTTCAGATGTTATCTGCCTGGACTTCTGTAAAGTCTTTGGCACAATTCCCCACTGTGCAGGTAGGACATCAACCTGTTCGAGCTGGAACAGAGGAGGGATTCCAAGTTGATTAGAGGGATGAAGAACCTCCCTGTCTCAGTTTGAGACTATTTGGTGGGGCAGAGACCTTGGACAGAAGTCTCCTCCCTCAGATTCAATACCCTTGTTTCTCCAATACAGAGAGAGAGACCAAATACACCCAGATTTAAGTGAAAAAAATAGCTCTTTACCAAGAAGAAAGCTAATAACAATACTGATAAGACAGGGTTAAACCATCCAATGTCCAAAACCTCACTTTCTGGATGAAACCAAGATGGTGTCCAGTCTCCCCCACCCAGAAAAAACACATGTAGCCAGAGAACAGAGACAAGATGGCCAACCTTCCACATAGTTCACCTCCCTGACATCCGGAAACCTGGTAGGAATGACTGGAGAGTCAGCACTGGCAGGAAATGCTGGTTAGCTGTGACTTAATACCAGCAGACACTTGTGTGGTGCTAGAGTGAGGCTGCAGTGCCGGTACAGACAGTCAGAGCAGGGCTGCAGACACTCCAGGTGACTGAAAGGACCCACAAGATATGACATGAAGGGGGAGTTTTATCAGTAATTGTTCTTCTTTTTTTTTTTTTTTTTTTTTTTTTTTTTTTTTTTTTTAAATGAAGAGTTAGTTTAAGAAGAAATAGTTTTATGGTGAAGGGCTCAGTGTAAGAGTGTTCAGGCAATTGTTACAAAGTTCTTCAGCTGCAAAAATGTTCAGATGCTTGTAGTCTTGTGTATTTGGGGTTGTCCAGATAGTAATGGCCACTGCATGAGCCTGCTGAAAGTGAAGTATTTCCACTTGTCGCTGAAATATTGTCTGCTTATCTGCTCTGAGCAGCTCAGTCCCACTCTCTCTTCTGCTTACAGGAACTTCTGAAAAATAATGCAGTCAGACTGAAACAGTTTTCATAGCCGTATCTTTGTTATGTTTAGAAGCTTTGTCCAACTGAGTTGCATTGTGCTCAAAAACCTTAAAGGAAAGAAAGATGATGTTGACAGTTACTTTAAGATGTGCCTTCCATAAGGGTTGTGTCCTCTCTGCAGTGCTACATTTGGATATCTTTTTTTCTTCTTAATTCTTTTGCAGCAAAATGCCCGCATGACAGAGGCATGAACAATTTTAAAACAAATAAAAAACCAAATCAAAACCTTACAATTAGGCAGAGCCTTACAGCTATGTGTCTTCACGTGGTTACTTAGTAGAACGCTGTGCACAATACTGTTGAAGTAGTAAGCATGAATGAATTTGGAGACATGAACTTTAGAAAATTCCAAACTGAGATATTTTCATTTGCAAACCTCATTTCATGGCAACCTTCCCAAATTCCTCTCATTTTATTTTTCTCCAGTTCGTCATAATACCGAATATAAAAACTAGTAGTAGTTGAGGTTGTTTGCATCAGGAAGAAAAAGCACAAAGCACTGAAAACAGAGCAAAGCAATTCAGCATCAAAGTTCAGTGTTACTGGCTGCATCATTAGAGTTGGAAAGTAATTTTGTACAACCTGCTGAGCATGCCTTATTTTGTGAGGCATCAAATATTACCTTGGATATAAAGTTCAACCCCTCTGGCAATTTCTGACTGGTTTCATTTTTAATTGTTATAGTCAGCTGTACAGGGGTGCCATGACATTCAACAAAACCTATTTGTTTGCACTCTGAAATGTGTGGCTATAATGATACTTGCCTGGGACCCTCAGCTGTAGGTCCAGGAATGACATTCAAGCTCCTCAGACTCATGCTTCTAGACCTCACTTACATTGTAAGTGAGCTTGTATCCAGTCCTGTTTGGTAGATAAGTGTTTTCTGAAATTATCTTGTCTACACGTGTGTGGGTGTATGTGTACAAAGAGCTGATTAGGAAGTAAACATTGCCTCTTCTCAGCAATGTTTGCATTTTGCAGTTTGTTTTTCTTTTAAGGTACTTACTTTCCTAAGAAAAAAATAACCAAGCAGTGGTATAATGTATGCAAATGTTAACTCTGGTATTCAAGTTATTGTTTGTTGACTTTATGTGGATTTTTCTTTTTGTTGTTGAATTGCAAGTTTAATTTATTTTTCAACAAATAAATGTCAATGGCTCTTAAAAAAGTCAAAAGTGAGTCTGTGGCTGTTTTAGTAAGTTACTGTGGCCTGTAGTTCTTTTCCTTATATTAGAAGATGATTCAGGTATTGAATTGCCATCTCTTCATGTCTGCAAAACCATGAAAATTCCTGAGGACTAAAGTAGAACAGAGTTGAAAGATTCCACAGACTTTAAAACCAAGAAAGATTAATGCAATAAGAGAGTTAAAAGAGAAATAAATTTGTTTGTCTAGGCTGGTACATGAGATATTTCACAGATACGTAGCATGAAACTTTGAGAAAGCATACCATCACATTTAATTAACAACTTGTATGCGAAAAGAAAATTCATGATCATTTTTTTATTGTAAGAGATTTCATTGGGAGACACAGATACATAGTTCTTTGTACTATTTTGAATATCAGTGCTCGAAGATTTCAGATAACTTCTGAAGTATTAAATGCTTTGGGTTGCCTTTTTTTTTTTTTTTTTTTTTTTTTTTTTTTTTTAATTACCCACAANATTACACCAACATTTCTCCAGTCCCTATAGGATCATAGAATCAAAGAATACTTTGTCTAGAAAAGGGACCTTTAAAGCACACTTACTTCAGACCCCCTGTTGTGGGCAGGGATGTCTTGCACTAGGTCAGGGTGCTCAAAGCTCTCTCAAACCTGACCTGGAATGCTGCCTCTGACAGGGCACCTGCAGCTTGTCTGGGCAACCTATTCCACTGTCTTACAACTCTGAGTATAAAGAATTACTCTCTTATACCAAATCTATCCCAGCTAAAACCAGGATGCACCCTCTTTCAGTTCAAAACTGTTTCCCTTGATCTATGACTGCATTTGTGGTAAAAAGTTTTTCTTAGAAGCCCATTTTAATTATTGAAAGGCTGTAGTAATGTTTTCCCAGGGACTTTTCTTCTCTGGTCTGAACAACCTCAATTTTCTCAATCTTTTTGCACAGGAGAAGTATTCCATTCCTCTGACTAGCTTTGCGGCCCTCCTCTGGACCTGTTCCGACATGTCTATGTCTTTCTACTGGGGACCCCAGAGCTCAACACAGTACTCAGTGTGGGCTCTCATTAGAAACGAGGGGGACAATCCCCCACTTTGACCTGTTTGCCACATTTTTTTTCATGCAGTCCAGGATATGATTGGCTTTCTCAGCTGCAAGCTCACCTTGGTGGCTCATATTCAATTTTTCATCCACCAGCACTTCTCAGCAGGGCTGCTCTCAATCCCTTCATGCCTGCAGAGGTAGTTTGAGGTTACCATGACCCAGGTGCAAGGTCTTCTACTTGGCCTTGTTGAACTTCATGAGGTTTAAAAGGCACAATCGTGAAACCAATGAAGGTCCCTCTGAATTGTATCTCTTCCCTCAAGCATATGAACTGCACCATTCAGCTTGATGTCATCTGCTTAGGACAGATCAAATTTAGCTATAAAATATACAAAACTTATACCAACAATTTCTTTTGATGGTATGTAGCTAACCTTTACATGAAACTGCCTCTTTGAAACAATTTTCTTTTCTTTCTTTATATACTGCAGATACCTCATACAAATGATCAGTAACTTCCCCCTATGTTTAGAGGCTAGAACTGAAGTTTTTTTCTTCCTTGTCTTACAAAGAAATAGTGAGGACTTCTCAAGGATGAGATGACTGAGCTAATGCACTAGTTTCTCATCAACTAACACAATTGTGGTGCAAATTAACCAGTTAAAAACATGAGAAGAGGAGGCTGGATTCTGTTTGCCTCCATCCTCACCAGACACACAGTTAACTATGATAAAAACCAAAGCAATTACTTTCAAAAAAATATTATTAAAAATACATTTATGTTAGGTATTGCACAATATCTTCCTCACAGGAATTTATTACTTCAGTGGATATTAAAAACAATTATGAAACTGCAGGTTTTTTTAGGAATATATATTAGATTGAATAAGCAAAAAGAAAAACATCTGAATTTACAGGCACAACTCATAGCCTTGTATGAAGTCTAAATATAAATGATAGCAATAGCTCCAATTAATGGCAAGAGAAACTCTCAGTCGCTTAAATTTGGGCACAGGGCATGAAGCTCAAAGGACAGTAAATGATCTGAGAATGACCAACTGACACTATTAAACCAGATTTAGATCTACTGTTGATATAATTAAAGTGATGACACATAATTAGAAATAAAACCCATTTAAATTTTTTAATTTCTAGTTGTCTGACAATTTAGTGTCATCCTGGATTGAATATTACTGACAAATGATATTTTGTTTTGCATACCTGGGTGGATATTATCTGTTCTTCTGACTTGAGTAGAATCAGGAATAAAATTGGATCTCCTGTGTTCCTGAAATTTTGTTCTTAAATAATTTCCACAAAGAAGGTTTTTATGTATGCAAGACACTGTTAGTTCCCACATGCCTGCTACAATTGTAAAAGCCAAACATAATCATCCTTCTCACCACCAGTGATCCCATTGTATCCAATGGATACAGTGTACCCAGAGAATACATTGTTAACATTGTTTTAGGGAAATATGCTAATGAGACATTTTAAATACATACAGGTGAATGACTTTCAAGGTCTTTTATTGGGACTTTCCCCCTAAAGATATTTAAAGCATAGGAAGAATATAAAAAACTTGTTCTGAACTGAATGACAGAAATGAAGATATTTAATTCAGATTTGCATTAACTTGCTCAGCACACAATTTACCTATCATATGGAATTTATTGTACCACAGAACTTTTAAAATATATGTATACTTAAGATCAGAATTTTACCTCAGTATCAAATAACTGTAGAAAACAGATTTCAGAAACTCCCATCTGTTACCTGATTATTCTCCCCGAAGCCTTAATTTTAAGAGTCTTTCAATCTTCAAATAAAATCAGTCAAATGAATCTTCATAGATGAGTGTGGCAAACAGAAAAGAAAAAAAAAGTAAAAAAACCCCTTCAAATAACCAAGAATACTGAAGTGAGAATACTAAGTGAGATGTTTGCTATGGATTGAAAATAAGACAACAAAAACCTGTAGCTATTTTAATATAAAATTTAATTGGGTAAATAATCAATTCCTATTCTAACAGATTTGACAATCAATTTCCTCAAAAATCAAGTCATTCTTTGTTTTCAGTAATGAATAACAAATTCTAAACCTTTTGGCTGCACCAAAGACTATTGTCTTGAGCTTGTGTCTTAGAGAAAAATAAGAAATATATCTAAACAACCTTCACAGGACAAAGTCTAGACAGTTTCATTAAAAAATTAAAAAATGTAAATGGTAGTGTAATACTTCCTCATATAGACATTGTAAATCAACTACAATTGGTTTACTGGTGAGAGCTGGGGGTTGTTTTTTGTTAATTTTATGCAAAGGAGACTATAATCTCAGAAAATGTAAAAATAATCTAATGGCTAACCTAGACACTTTACTAATGCTCAATGTGAGTATCGGTTAAGTTAATCAATGCCTGTGGGCAAATATATACAAGTCAATTCTACACCATCCTAGAGTTCAGTGATAATCAAGGCAATGACAAATTGGTGATGTGTTGATGTGTTTTGGTGAACAAAGCCTGAATTTAATGTTAGGGGTTGATTTGATTATTTTTCTTTATACTTATGCAAATTACATAAGCAGTTTATTTTAGGGGGGGGTTAAATGTTTTGTTTTGGCTTGAGGGTTATAATTTTCTCAGTGATGCAATGTACTATGATATTTGAACAACNAATTTCTACTTATGCTAACAGAAGCAGCTGCAGAGATTATTAGGGTTTTTTTACAAATTTAAGAACACTCTTGTTACCTCTCTTATTTGCATAATGTTTTAACTTAATGTTCAGATAGGAATATATAACTTCTAAAATTATTTTCCTTCTCTGTCATAATAGATGTATACAAATAATTTTAATCAAATTTTTTTGTTCAAATTAAAAAAAATTAATGGATTGAACTGCACATTTGATATAAACTGGAGTAAATGATTCAAAAAAGAAGCAAGAAAGCTTACTGATAACCTTTCAAAATACTAAAGTCTATCAACAACAAAAAAACGCCAAACCACCACATAAAACAGTGACACATGCGACGGCAAAGGGGACTGAAACCTCTGCATGATACATTGCAAGGGGTAAATTATTTGCTTTACAAGGGATACAGACTTAGAAAGTCATATTAGAAACTAATATAGATTAAGGAAATTCTGATAAATGGAGCGGCAAGGGAAACAAAAGGAATTGAAGTGTTNTTTTCGGCACATGAAACTAGCAATTCATAGGTATGTTGCAAAGCTCAGTTTAAAACAAAACCGAATGCTAAGACAGCATTTTTGAGAATATTTGGTCTAATAACCCAAGTAATGCATTGCAAAAATATATTGTGTCTGAAAGGTAAGCTGATTAATAAAATTTTTTAAAATTTCTACTTATGCTAACAGAAGCAGCTGCAGAGATTATTAGGGTTTTTTTACAAATTTAAGAACACTCTTGTTACCTCTCTTATTTGCATAATGTTTTAACTTAATGTTCAGATAGGAATATATAACTTCTAAAATTATTTTCCTTCTCTGTCATAATAGATGTATACAAATAATTTTAATCAAATTTTTTTGTTCAAATTAAAAAAAAATTAATGGATTGAACTGCACATTTGATATAAACTGGAGTAAATGATTCAAAAAAGAAGCAAGAAAGCTTACTGATAACCTTTCAAAATACTGAAGTCTATCAACAACAAAAAAACGCCAAACCACCACATAAAACAGTGACACATGCGACGGCAAAGGGGACTGAAACCTCTGCATGATACATTGCAAGGGGTAAATTATTTGCTTTACAAGGGATACAGACTTAGAAAGTCATATTAGAAACTAATATAGATTAAGGAAATTCTGATAAATGGAGCGGCAAGGGAAACAAAACGAATTGAAGTGTTAATATGCAGTGTTTTGTACTGACACTGAGTTTTACCTAAAAAACATAAATCACAGAATAACATGGCAACTTAAAAGCATTTGTAATATTTAAAAAAAAATGGAAATAATTGTTATGGATGCAAATATTGTTTATATATGTCACACAGCTATTTGTAACAATTTCTTGGATACTGGTAGTTAGTTCAGAACTCAATTCCGTGGCACCAGTACAAGTACCAGAGGTAAAGAACTTTTAATAGCAAAGACCTTGTTTCTCCCAGAAAAAAAATCTCCAAAAAGTTAAGTATATGTTAAAAGTAATTGGAGTTTGTGATACAGATTGCAGCAGGCAGACTATTTTCAATAACTACCTAAATTGCCTTCTTTCATGGATGGGGATAATGTCACATCTGAATCAATAGAAAGGAAGCTAATTCCTCCTGATCTTTGATAGAGCTTCCTGGAAGCTTCTGCAAGCCATATTTCTGAAAACCTATACCTGGAAGAGCAGGCAACAGAGTGTAACTTAGAGACTCATTTAATGCTCAATATAACTATGTCGAATCTAGTGTAAATAGAATGATTCTGAGTTCAAGCACACTGTGCTGGGTGCAGGCCCTCATCTTCTATTTCCCTTGCTTGCTAGAAAAAGTGAATCTAAATTGTTGGTTTTTAAAGTTGATGTGAATTTCTGCACAGCCAAACAATCTCAGCAGTGAGCCCTGCAGGATCCCATATAAATAAGAAACATCCCAGAAGTTAAACGAAGAAGCAGCCTATAAAAAGACTGGAATAGTACAAGAAAGTCAACATGGGAATATCTTAATTAATGTGCAATTTTCTTGTCTGTTTATTCAGTATGGTAAACATTGGAATTTCAGGTTACTACAAAATAAGTTTCTTATTATAAACAATGCAGAATGCATCAATTCTAGCTTTATTCCAGTACACAGAATTACCCTTTAATATTTATTCAATAAATTTTCATTTTTAAGTGATACTGTAAAAGAGAAATCAATGTCTTCACAGAGATTTAACTGTTTAACTACCTACCACATTCAAATCTAACCAATTACCTTCCCCCTAAAAAAAAAGTAGTATAAAAAAGACTTCAGCAAAGCCTTTCCATATGGTCATCAAAGACATTTCTACTCTATAAAAAAATCAGCTGGAAAAAAAAAGGTAACTGCTGCCATGTATCAAGTTATAACATTTTCAAATATTTTTTAGATGTTAGTTTTTATTGATGTTCTTTTATAATCAACACTTAATAATAAGTAGATGTATTTATTTGAACAATTATAGTTTACAGTTAAAAATTTAATTAGGTAGGATTACTTGCACAGCAGCTCATTTACATAATGTAATCTATTTTATACCAGTCCAAATTCCCTTGGTATAAAACAGAACAGAAAATTCCTATTTTTATTACAGTATTTTTGATCAGTTAATCAAGACAATGTTCCAGTTACAAGAAAGCAAATAAATGCCCATGCAAAACTAATTTTCTACTGCAGCTTTTTTTTTTTTTTTTCCCAGGGTTGAAACGATGTAATGAATTTAGCATTTTTTCCAACAATAGCAGTAATAGTTATAACATTTATGCCACTATGCCAGCATGTTCTTTTACAATATTAACATTTATTCAGTCTTCCCTATAATATATGCCTCTCATTAAGAGCAGCAGCGAATTCTTTCAATATCACTCTTTTAGCAAAACACATGAACTTGATATTGCATCTCCACTATATAGATATAGTTGAATAATTCTGAGAATCACAGAATGTCTGAGGTTGGAAAGGCACACTAAAGGTCATCTTGTTCAACACCTTGGCTAAGATGTGGTCACCTAGAACTGTTTTCTGAGGACCATGTCCAGTCAGCTTTTGAGTATCTCCAAGAATGGAGACCTCACAATCTCCCTGGGCAGCTGACATCACTGCTCAGTCACCCTCATGGTAAAAAAGTGTTTCCTGAAGTTCAGGCAGAACCTCCTGTGTTTCAACTTGCACCTGTTGCCTCTGGTCCCGTCACTGGGCACCTCCAGAAGAGTCTGGCTCTGTCCTCTTCACACCCTCCCATCAGATATTCATGCATTTGCATGACAACCCCTTAAGGCTGCTCTTCTCCAGACTAAGCAGTCCAAGTTCCCTCAGCCTCTCCGCATGTGTGAGGTGCTTCAGTCTCTTACTCATCTCAGTGGCCCATTGCTAGGTTCAGTTCAGTAACTTCATACCTCTCTTGTTATTCAGAGTAAGTAAAATAATTTGTTAAAGGAAGATTCATTCTCATAGGCTTACATAAAGTTCAAACAAGATGACAAATAAAGGCTGAATTTCAGAGTACTTCAGGGATAGACGTTAGAGTCCTCTCCCAAATCTACAACAAGTGTCTGAGGCAGTCTTTCCAGTGTGTAAGAAACTCCTGCAATCCTAAAGAAGCAAGGCCATGACACAATATTCTCTCTCGAGATTTTTATCTTGATGGGTAAGTATCACTTTTGGAGTCTGTAGACCACGTTTCCACCATTGTTACTACTTTATGGTGTGATGCAGGCAGTTGCAGCAAGGTCTACTGTCATAGAAATTTTAACAGGGTTACTCAGTCTTCAACAACTTTTTCACTCAATATAAACATATAAATATAATTCCTTGTTATAAATTTCAAAATTTATACTTTTAACGGGGGTGTTTACAATATTTGCACAATAGTTATTTCAATGACTGGCATTCCATATAGCAAGTGCTTTAATAATTTTGTGTAGTAAACTTTTTTCTTTTTTTTTTCTCTGATTTTATTTTTCTTTATTATATTATATGTGTTCTCTATGATTAAAATACCAAAGGGATGGGTTTATTAGAACAGTTCAGTTATGTTTACTGTACTTGATATCAAACTTTTAAACTAAAGTAGCTAAATTTGTTTTTGTTTCTTTGTTAGTGTTTTGGTTTGGTTTTCATTTATCTGTTTGTTTTCTCAGACTGTTCCAAGGATGGCAAGCACTAGGTATTAGCTGAAGTTGCTAAAGAAACTTTACATCCTTCGAAGGCAAGAAACACAAATTATAGTGAGGAATCTTTTCGTCATATTTCTTAATTTTAAACTGTGATTATTCCAGATTTTTGTATGAACATTAAAATGGGAAGTGGAGTCTTTTTATGTTTCTTCCTCTTGCTTTCATACTATTGCTTTTGTCAAGATTGTTGAGTCAAGCTAATATACTTTACCACTGCAAAGGAAGAAACTTCATGGCTCTGTTTCTGCTTAACCTTCTGCATTCATGGAAAATTTGTTTCCCTCCTTCCTTTTTGCTGGAACTGACACTTGCTTAATGACATAGAAAGTTCATTCTGCTCACTAGACTGTCAGAAAACTGTTTTCTGTTTCACTTGTTGGATTAACTTTCTGACAAACTAGTAAATTGAAATTATGTAGTGTGTGGTTAGGCAAGGGGAAGAACAGAAGAGAACTGAGTAGGAGGTTTGGGAAAGTGCAGGATACCCCTTCTTGTGGAGCACAGGGTCACTCACTCAGCTCATGGCATCTCCTATAAGCCCTTTCTGGGTCCCACTGTCTGCTCTCTACAAAAGGACATCATCTTTCAAATCACTCCCATCAGTGGAGTCTGGGAACCTGCTTCTTTCCTCACCTATTATCTATCCAGGAAATTCATTGTTCTTATCTAGAGTTTACTGTTTTCCAGGTTAATGTTTTCAGTGGGCTCTGATTGGTCTATCATTACTAGTGCTTCTTTCAAATGCCATATACCCTAGCATAAAAACATCCTGTTGACAGCAGTCTACTGAGTTAGGACTTGAGTACATTTTCTCTAGGATAATTTGTCAGCCTCCAGCAGGGAGATCTCATCATAAAGATAGAGCTCATCAAGACATCTATAATCAAAAGTATTTATGCAATATGAAGAACTCAGTTTGTACTAAATTGCACATTAGACAAAGATTCAATCAGTTACCCTTTATGAGTAGGAATAGAGACATTTTCTCGTCTTCATACTATTAGATTTCCTTTCGTGATTATATGCTAATATCATGCACATCCCATTTATTCCTTAGTCCTTTGAATCTTAGTCTTTTAAACCTTCCTTCTATATTAGATAAATGCAATAAATAATCACAAGTATCATTGTTACTCTTTAGTTAAGCCTTGCACTTCTTGGACATCCAGAAAGGTGAGCATAAGGTAAATATGATCCTATTTTCTATGCATATTATATTGAGAAGAATTTTCCTGAAGGATGTAAGTTTTCTGAAAATACAAAAAGCTGTATTAAAATTATAGAGAACTGACTGATGGATACTTGTAAAGGCTTTAAAACAATCAGGAATGGAAGGGGCTTCACTCTAAGGCTTAAATATCAATATTGTATTCCACAAAGTAACAGAATACTTTCTTATCCTATGCCGTATAAGCACATCAGCAAGTGGATGGAAATGTCCTGGAAAAACAGGCTACAATGTCTCAAAAGTTACCCGGTTGATCTCTCCTCTCAACTTAGTGTTCCTCTAATATGGATATACAGATAGCATTTAAAACAGGAATGAAAAAATATTCCCATTGACAATTGCATAATGAACCATTATGAAGAAAGTGATAGACAAACTAACATTTAACTTGCTCATCTTCCTTCATTTTAACACAAAACAACATACTCTTATTCAGTATCTGCCCACAGTAGTTTTTTCCTATGATGTGAATTTCTCTTTTTGTGTCAGGAAGACTTTTAAAATTTTTTTTCAGAATAACTGTTTTCAGAAGTGGCATAGATTAAGAGTGCCCACTAGTGTCAGTTCCTGAATCTTAAAGCTTTTTTATTCTTTTTCCAGAACTGAATATGAAAAAGTATTGTACTAGCACAGAAAACATTGAAAGGAACAAAAGCAGAAAAATTATTTTCATTAGAGTTGGATCAAAATACAGTCTTAAATTAAAGCCACTGGTCTTGTCTTACACAGCAAATGTTAACCTATGAAAGAAGAGCGTGTACTTCAAATAATTAAATCTGGGAATCTCTTCTCTACCTAATAATTGTTTACGCACATTTTAGAATTTGAAGATAAATTAAGTTGTGATTTGTGGATGAAACTTTGCATCTACTGATATCCAAACCATCAATTCTGGATTAGGTAAACAACAAAGGAATCTCAAAATAACTTAAATAGAGTATTTTCATAAGTACATTAGTTGGTATAATGAGGAAAGCAAAGCTATCAGTCATGCAATTCTCTTTTTTCTTATTTCCATTTTGTTAACAAGAAATAAAACGCATTGGTTCATGCAATGTATTACTTTAATTTGAAAAACATCATTTAGTGCCTGTGCTACAAAAAAGCAACATTCCTATAAATTGTGATACATGAAATTAGCCTCTAAAGGAGTGAGGAAGAATGATCTACAGGGCATTCAAGTGAAATAATCATTTCACAGCAACAAAAAAAACCCTAGAAAATGACAACCTCTTTTTNCAAGTATTTTCTAGTGAATGTGCTTGTCTGAACACATCATTAAATGTTAAAATTTGTGCTTTACCAACAGCAGATTTTAAAAGCAAGGAAATTTCTCCCATGCTGAATGACATGTGTGTGCCACTCTTAATTATATCAACTGGAGTGATACCAGAAAATTTAAATTAGGAGTTGGCCCTACACTGTAGAACTTACCTGACCTGGTTATGCACATTAGGAAAAAGTACTTGTTTAAGACAAAATCACTTTGGTGTATACAGGACTAGACACGATTCACTTAACTATTTAAACAAGGAGCACTAGATCATCATTAAGGGAAATATTGTAGAATACTTCCATGAAAAAAAAATTGAGACACCTAAATGTTTCTGACATTGATGAGATGTAGCAGGTTAGACAGTGGGAACTCCACTGCTATTATTAAATAAATGCCTTTATGCTCCAGAAAATGACAAGTCTGACTGGTGGACAGCAAATATTCCATAATAATTTAACAAATGCCTGGGAAAGATGAGGCAATGCACCTCTTCAGAATTTTTGGTTTTAAAAAAAATCCAGTCCCTAGAATGAACCAGATTATTTGCATATGGACAGGAATAATTAACTGAAAACTGTGTATTTGTTATTTAAAAGTGCTTTCTATCCTTTATGTAGTTTGCTTAGGCCTGATGAAGCCAGGTCATTCTCAGACATCTTTCATTTGTCTTGTAATTTGTCCTCAGATGCTTATTCATTCTGGATATTATCAGCAAGATGTCATGAAGACATGTACCCTGTAACATGTACATTAAAGAAGAGAAGCAAGATCTTTGGTAAAATGAGTGAAGCTCATCAGATGGCGTCAGACACAGCTTCAGTGACTTATTCAGAAAACTTTATTTCAAAAAGAAAACAAAAAATACTGCATTTTAGACTCTTAAAATCATGAAATCTTTCATTTTCACTGAAGAGCATGTAAACTTGGATGAAATCCAGAGCATCAGGAAACCTGGGGATTTGTACTTCAAAATGCCAAAAGTCATTGTGCCTTCTAGCACAAGGTCTATATCTGTAAGTGGTGTTTACTTCCAGAGGCAAGTTGTTCCTTGTATATATGGTGATGTAAATTCTAATCAAACAGAAATATATGTCTATTTTAACATACATCTGGGAGACTCTTCAGTTGATACCTGCAGTATAATATTAATTTCCCTGTTAAAAACAGACTAATCTGGAAAAATTGTTTTCTAAATTGCCACCCAGGATAAATTGCAACCATCATTTTTGAAAAATTTGGCTACTATTTATTCCTTTCTGGTTTATAATAAATGTTTTTATCCTAAATGAGACCTACGCTGTCATTTTAAATAAAAATTAATGTATTTACTATTATTTGGATTGCCAGATTATTGCAGAAGTGCTTGATGCAGTGAATATCAATGTTTTAAAAAGAGCCAGGCTCATTTTCCCTCCAGGGATAATGGATTAATGCTGAAAGTTATGCAGTGTACAAATACTTGTAGTGGTTATGTATCAAGCTAAGGGAATAATTCCGCAATGAAACCTTTTTATTAGCTATGACAGCTTGTTGTCAGAATAACATGTAAGATTTCATTTTTAAATTTTATCATTTTGAACCATAAAATAAAAATACTAATTACTGTGTTAAACAGAGTCAAGGTCAGCTGGTCACAGCCCTTGGCAAATGTGAATTTTGGGAGTTAAAAAACCCCATTAAAAACAAAATTTAATTTGAAGGGACAATTTCTTAAGAATACACTGACAAAGATCATTATTTGAGGTTCTTATTTGCCACATGACTACCTTTGCTAAAGAACTGTTGTTCTGACCAAGTTTTTTGGTCACTGAAAAATCATTGAAAATAACTTGGGCATAAGGCTGGAATAATCTGACTAAATGTAGGTATGTACACCCAAGCTAGTTTCCTTCAATCCTTCTGTACGTTTTTAAGGTAATAAATGCATCTTTAGTATATAATCAGTCTAGCTTATGCTAGACATTTACATCACAGAAATATGAATTTTACTGTGAAAGTACCTCTAAATGGAGAAAAAGATGACTGCTTCTAATGTCTAGTGACTAGAGAATATGCATCTTCAACTGGCCAGGTAAATCCCATCCAGACATGAAGGGTATATTTTTAAAGTACTTAAATAACTGAGTTGTTTAAACCCCCACTAAGTTTTTATATCACTTAAATCCACGCCAGCAAATTTTACATACTCAAAGAAATAATTGACTTAGGAACCTTGTCACTCTTAGGTGTCTTCTATGCTCAGTGGACAGATCTCACGAGGTTTTTATAGTTTTCTATTTTGTAATGCAGAAAGAACACAAAATGAAATATGCCTAATTTTTGCATCTCATTTAAATGCCTACAATCAATTGCATTGAATAGAGATCAAAATATATTTTGAATTAGATTAAAATGCAGGGAATAAGACAGATTTCACCTAGGAAATATATTATACGTAGATGGACATATACCCCTGGAGCTGAGCTAAATGTCTCTATTCTTTTTGTAACTATCAGACAGAAATAGTTATCACCTGAGTACAATTCCACTCTGCTTGAGGTAGAAATAAATGACACATAAAATTTATCTATTTTTGTCCATAATCACAACATCTTAACACATGAAAGCTACAAATTATGAATAACAATTGTAATCTCATTTGTCTTGTGCAACAAGATGGTACATCGCGAATAAAAAAAAATCTACAAGGAAATTACATGCACATTCAACCAACCCCAAATATAATAAAATCTTCCTATATATGGACTTAAGAAAGTTTTCAATGAGGCTATTTAAAAGATACCATACTTCAGAGAAGCAACATTCTATAGCACTATTTAACTTTTTTAATATGGACATAGAACTTATTTGCCAGCCATTACCTTTGTCAACAGCAGGAATTTCACAGAGTTCTTACTACATAGGTGTCCCTGTGGGGTAAGTGTCAGGTTCAGACTGTTGGCTGATCCCAGAATTTGCGAGGAGTCTTCCCTAACTTCTCCTCATTCTTAACTTTACTTTCATACTATTTCTTTAATTTAGGTGGATCTTGAGTGACTGTGATCATACACACCTTTGTAACTTATTGCTGTAAAATTCTCTTGCTTCTCTCTTGAAGACATAGTCAATAAAATCTAGAGGTCATGCTCGGTGAGGGACTGGGGGACCTTGGAGCTGAGTGACTTCGGAAAGGAGGTGTGCATTATTATTAGAATTAGTTTAAAATGAACCAAGTTCTTCCATGGTGAGTGATTTCACCACTGTTGCTGGTTCAGCGTCAAGACATCTTCCTCTGTCTCCCATATCTGAAGGCTACTAGGTGGTTTATCAACTACAAAGTACCCTCAAGATTCCCCTCCTGCAAAGATTTCAAGAGGCCCTGGCCACGGTGTCTCCAATCCACTAAACCCTCCATTTCAACCCCTTAACATGTGCTTAAGGTTGCAGTTTTTGTGTGGAGGGAATCATGGAAAGTATTTCGGGCATGCTGACAGCATTCCATCCACAGAGTAGCAACTTCATTTCACTGTATAATTTCTGTACTTTTATAAATTCTGTTAAGATGTGAATAAAGCTTCCCAGTTTCTTTTAATCTGACCCCCAGCAATTTTCCCACAACTGCTCAATAAGCAATATGAGTAAAACTGCAAATAGTTTGTCTCCTTTCAGACTATTCAGTGCTCAAGCAGTGTTGAAATGTTCTTGGTGTGTTCAAATATCTTTTATGACACAATATATTTTCCTTGAAGCTTAAAATGACCTTCCATCACACAAAAATAAGATTTAATTTATGAAGGGACAAGATATGGGACTTCTCAAGTGCTAACATGCAGTCTATGTGATCTAGAGAGGCTGTGAGCAAACTAGGCATACAGCATTTAGATAAAACGCAAATGTACCCTCAGAAATGCAGCTATAGATCCTTATTGTACATAAATAGTTTAAGAATAATCCTTTTTGTAGTAGAAGAGCTTATAACCCAAATATGGTCCTTGAGATACCTGTTTATGAAGCTCTAGATTTTAAAATAAGTGTTGTTTTTTGGGGGTTTTTTTGTTTGGTTTTTTTTTGTAAATGCAAAAATTTGGAGCTGGAGATATAAATCACTATTTGTTGCATTTTCTTCTGTAGCAGATTGTGCTGCTCTTGGGATTTGTCTTTCACTTTCCCAAAGATTTTTATTACAATATTTAATAAAGCTCTATGATGTATCTTCTTTATTATATTAATTCCTACAAGGAGTATTTTTGTACCCTGCAGTTCTTCTTTAGTTGTTTTAATCTGTGCCACGTTAGTTTTAGTAGATCAAAAGATATAAATTTCTAATTCCTGAGCTGATTGAAACATGGCAGCACTATAAATCCTTGTGACAGATTTTCTTGCATCAAAATTAGGTCAGCTTTATTACTTACTTTGCTTCTGCTTCTTTTTGTAAGAAATGGTATTGAAAAAAACCCTCCCCTTCCCCTTCCCCTTCCCTTTCCCCTTCTTCTTCCCCTTCCCCTTCTCTTCTTTTTCTTTCCCATTTTGTTTCTTTTCTGTCTATCCCAGCCAACACCATAACAATGTGGAAATTTCTGTGTTTCAGTTTGTGCCCTTTGCCTCTGTTTCAGTCACTGGGCATCACTGAAAACCCACTGGCTGGATCCTCTTTGCATACTCCCCTCAGGTGCTCATAGGTATTTATAGAATCATAGAATCATTTAGATTGAAAAAGACCTTTCAGATCGCTGAGTTCAACCACAATCTTAATATGGTCAAGTCCACCTCTAAATCATGTTCCTATGTGCCACATCTTTAAAATACCTTCAGGACTCAACCACTTCCTTGGGCAGCCTATTCCAAAACTTGACAATCCTTTCAGTGACGAAATTTTGCCTAATATTCAATCTAAACCTTCTCTGGTGCAACTTGAGACCATTTCCTTTTGTCCTATTACTTGTTATTTGTTAGAGGAGGCTGAACCCGCCCCTTGCTCCATCCTCCTTTCAGACAGTTGCAGAGATCAATAAGGTTCCCCCCTGAGCTTCCTTTTCTTCATGCTTAACACCCTCAGCTCCCTCAGCTGCTTCTTCTAAGACAACTAGATTTATGCTCTTGACTCTTCACCGGCTTCATTACCCTTCTTTGGACACACACCAGTACCTCAATGTCCTTCTTATAGTGAGACTCCCGAAATTGAATACGGAATTCAAGGTACAACCTTATTACTGCCAGGTACAGAGGGACAGTCATGGCCCTAGTCCTGCTTGCCACACAATTTCTGGTATAAATAAGGATGCTACTTGTCTTCTTGACCACACTGAGAACTTCTTGAGGCTTTTTCTTTTCCAGGCTGAAAAGTTCTCTTAACCTTTCCTGATAGGAGCTATGCTCCAGCCCCCTTCATCATTTTTGGTAGCCCACTGCTAGAATCTCTGGAGTATGTCCATGTCTCTTTTATACTCAGGAGCCAGAATTGACAATGATTGTAATAACATAGTTCCAATCAACCATGCTACTTAATGGTAGTTTATCCCATGGCTCTATTTCAGAGGACTTCAACTCAATCTCTACAAGTCAATCCAGCACAGATGGCTAGCTCTCAGCGTGCAAAGTCACTGGGAACTGAGGCCAGAAATCATTTTCTGCCTTTTTCTATTCAATGATATATACTAGTTCATGAAATCACAGTGTGTGCAATTATTTTACGAATGGTGCTGGTATCCAGATTCAAGTCTTTGATGCTTTGGTTAAACACACTGAAATATTTCAAGATTTTAATTACTTTAACCATTCTGTTCCCATAGAATATGGAATTAAAGTTTTATCACTTTAGGGATAAATGTAGCACCTTAGATAAAAATGTATTTGAAGGAAGATTTCAGCTGAAACATAGGACTTTTTGAACTGAAACAGCTTGCAAACACTTCCTTCTCTTTGAACCTGACTTTCTGAACAAAAGGACTGGCAAAATATGGGAACATAATTTGGCCAAATTTTGGTTTGTACCTCCTTTTTTAAAGTAAGTATTCCCAGACAAAATATGTGCCAATAGGAGCAGATGTATAAGGAGAGATAATTGAGTCTGATGATCCAATGTCCACATTAAATATGTTCTTTGTAGTAGAGTAATTCTAGGTGAATATTGCAGGGTAACTGGTCATTACCAATACAGCCTATTAAGAGCTGACCAAGAGACCATCTTTTGCTTATGTTTTATTCCAAACTAATCCTCTTTATATTCTCTAAGACTGATTTATAGTGTTGACCAAAGATAGCAAGGAGAAGTAGTGATAGATTTGTTTCAAAGGGCAACCTATGATCTGAAATAAAAAGCTAATAAATATATACTACAAAGCATCAGAAAGACTTTGACCTTCAAATGTCAGGTCTCATTTGGACACAAACTAGGGTAAGGAGAAAATTCAGACCCATATAATAAGACAATATGAGGACTAAAGAGTTTATTAATGAATCTTTGCTCTGCCTAAGCGGTGCTGTCATATGTCATGTTTTTTTCCTGTCTTGCTCTAAAAAAAGCTTTTATTAGCTTTATGATTTTCAGTATCCTTTGCAAAATACAATCAATTTTTCTTCATGAGAGGACTTATCTGTATTTACTTCCTGATCTCCTTAGTAGTAAAATTGCTATAAATTCCTAACGCATTTCTGTACCATCCTGGAAATACCTTTTTATTCCAGTGAAGGCATAATGTTCTGTTCTTTGCATGCACTTCCACCTGACCCAGAAAGAAATGTGAAAAACAAATGGGAAACCTTCCTCTCTTGTGTCCATTCATATCCTTTAAAAAGTGGAGAACACATATTTATTGTGAACAATTAGAAAAATTGGAATCCACCCAACTATCAAAGCAAAAATTAATCCCAAGATCCCAGAGCAAGATAAACCTGTTTCTGTTGTCCAAAACATAGATGGCTTCCATTACAATCCTGTGTTGATACAGCAACTTTTTGAATACTCACAGATATATTTGCATTGGCATTGAGTCCTATAAAACAAATAAAAAAAAAAAACAAATAAACAAACAAAAGCCTTTGCTTGCTTGCTTGCTTGCTTGCTTGCTTCCTTCCTTACTTCCTTCCTTCTTTCTTTCTTCTTTTCCTTCCTCTCTTCCTCCCTCTTCCTCCCTTCTCCTTCTTCCCTCCTTCTCTCAGTCACAGGTACCAGTTTCATCCAGGTTTATTCTTTTCCATGCACTGTGTAATTCTGATATAGTTTAGAAATTGACTTTCCCAGGAACAAAAAATAAATTATACAAAGAGCCGCTGTTGCCCCAGTAGGCTAGAAATTAACTCAAATGCATATAAATTGATATCACAGCAATTCTTAAAATGTTCAATCTTCCCTGACTTTTTCTCCTACCCCCAAAACTCAAATTTCTTTTAACACAAAGTGAAAGTCATAAAGAAGAATTTTAAAGATTATAAAGTGCATCTGAAAACAGCCTAAAATAACTGTCAGCCCATATATATTACAAAAGATCTACAGACTTCACAGTTTTATGAAAAAGAGTTTTGTATAATGATAAATACTTGCTTCTAGCCTCCACCACCTGAATATTCCATTTTTACCTTATGCCAGGAATCTAAGCTTCAAGCAGACATCCTAATGAGAGTGCATGCTGTGACAATCTGCTGGGTAAGCTACTATATGCAGAGCAATTTCATTTTTTTAATGTATGTGGTCTGCCTATGAATACTTGATGTTTCCTTTTACTCTTATCTCATCAAATTCAGGTAAAGATCCATGAGAAGGCAACAACGAAAAAAATACCTGAGTGATATAAACGCCTTTTTAGTTTTGCATTTATAAGCCATTTTTTGGTTAGTGTAATTCAATTTGCTGATAAGCACCTGGGACTTTTTCATGTGGTTGTCCTTAGATTAGTAGTGCCTTTTCCTAACCTAATGTGCAACAGCAATTTTTGTCTGTTCGTGATTCCTTAGCTAACAAAATTAGTTTCTACATAAGATAGCTTTACTGTTGAGTTCATGTAATCAGAAGTTTCAAAACAGCAAGAATCAAGATCTTAGAGAAGGAAAAAAAAATTACGTTTTCTTTCCCACTGTTCCATTCTGCATGATATACTTCAATACTTGTAGTTTATCATGAACAAGAATGTATATTTATATATTATAATTCAGTAGCAGTGAAACATAATAATTTTAAGGTGATAAATAATGATTTGAATGCCTGCTATAATCTAACAAATTCTGTCTCTTTTGGCTCCCTTGACATGTCTAGAACAGAGAGGGCAGAAATAATACTGAAGAAGGGATAACCCTTCATCAAAATTGAAACTCGTAATGCAGCCATGCAGGGGTAGAACATTCCTTGCGCTTTCGTGTGGATTATTACAGACAACTAAATTTTCCAGTCAATATGAGTCAAAATGGAGCCTACATTCTCTCCTACTGAAACTGTAACAACTATTCTTAGTAACTCTTTTGCAACAAATATTTTTCTGCAAACACTCTTCTGATCACAAGAGCATTTTCAGATACCTCAAGAACAGAAATGTGCCCTTGCTGAACATTGCAATTATTCATCTGAATTCCTATTTTACCAAAATTATTCTGTCATCAATGTGACTTTGTACGTCTTCACAATTCAAAATATATATCTATTTGAATATGTGACTAAAAGGAAGAGAATGAACAGCATAATAACTATATTAAATACTGCCTTAAATTTTAATAAATATTTAATAAATATTTGATAGCAGCCATTTGAATATGTGTTTAAAACCACATTAAAATGTTTGGATTTCTAAATCTTAACTTCTAAATAATTCACCTAAAACTTTGTGTTATAGTTTTAGAATTTGTCAGAATTTTTCTTTCCCTACCAGCAGAGTTCGGGAGCTGACACCCTCCCCGCCGCAGCTATCTGACAAAAGGCTCCACTAATCACCCAGATTCCAACCTGATAGCTGGGGGAGGAGGGGTGGAGGAGACTTTTTTTGGGGGTTGTTGTTGTTTTGTTTACGGTTTTTTGTTTGTTTGGGGTTTTTTTGGTTTGGGGAGTTGTTGTTTGGTTGGTTGGTTGGTTGGTTTTTTTCCGTTAGGCCCCAGCTTTGGGGAAGGAAGCCCCTCGGAGGGACTCCTGCAGTTTGGGCTTCTCCTCTGCCTCCCATTCCTAGCCTGGTGTGCCTCGTGCTTCAGAGGGACTGTCTTCATCGCTTCAGAGTTACTACAGCTTTCCTGAGGCACCAACGGCACCAATGTAGGAGCCCCTGGTCCCCCGCTGCCCATGCCGGGCCAGTGCCTTTTGGACAGAGGACAAAGGAGGGAGAGTCCACACTGCCTATGGGATAGGATCCAACTCTGTGTCTTCAGAGACTCATTTGTTTAGAGGTTTTGGTTACAGAGTTGTTATTTGTTCTGTTCTGGTGCTTTGGATATATATATATATATTTACTTCTTCACAGACACCCCCTTGTCGCGGGGGAGAAGCTTGCGTGCCCTTATGAGGTTGTGAGCTGTGCTTGCGGTGGTTGTGCCTCCAGTAGGGTCTCCCATGCTAGTCAGGTCTCAGCTGAAGGGTCAGACAAAGTGTGTCCATGGGCAGGATGGGCTCACCGGCCTCCCAGCAACCATCCTAGGAGAAGGACAACTCTAACTCCAAACCCGGGCAGATGGAGCTCACATAGCCCTGTAAAGCCATCCACCTAAGAGAAAGATACTCTAACTAAACCTGCATCCTGAGGACTTCGCTGCCACCATCCAAGCTTGCTAGACCCTGGCAGATGAACCTTAGGACTAAAGGGTGGGGTCAGTTCCACGCATGCTGCGCCACACCCAAAAAATCCACTGCACAGGCTCAAAGGATTCACCCACATTTGCAAAGCCCTGTAGCAACAGACGAGGGATCAAACAGCAGGTGAGAAGGTGCACTGGAAGCTGCAGACCAAACCCTGCATGCAGGCGGTTCAGGACATTGGTCGCTCAAGACTGACCCAAAGATGACAGTCTAGTTCGGCAGCATCCTGAATGACCAAGCAGCTTTTTCCAGGGAGAGCACTGCTTGCTCCACACGGAGAGGGGCCTAGAAAAGGTGGCCTAAACAAAGCTCATCTCCACCCTTCACCCGATTGGCGAGCCACAGCCAATGGGCATCTTCTGTTGCGGTCAAACAAAGACAAAGAATCAAAGGCACACACCTGCCTCCAAAGGTGTGTTCAAATTAATTTCTGTTCTTATAAGATAAATATTTTTTAGATATCTGTGTTCTAAATTTTTGCAATCAAAAGCTTTCCAGCAGAAACAAAAAGGCAGACAGACAGAAAAAAATGCTTATCAGAGGTATATTTTATATTAGGAAGCCCTGGTTAAACAAGATACGAACTGATCTGTGATCCAGAAAAACCCACATATTTTGAGACTTTAATACATCTTCACTAACCTATTAATAATTGGATAAGCCCTCATCTGAACCACAGACTTGAGATCTCATTCACAGCAATATGATGAAACAAGGTGGAGATGGAGGATTCTTCTGTGTGCTTAGAACTGATTGAAGTACACAGTTGCTACTCCAGGCTCTGTATCTGGGCCTGGAGATTCAGAAGTGAGGCCTGGGAGCATGCTGTCCAAATATAAATTTACCTCCTGATAATTTTTGTACAACCATGAGTCATTGAAAAAGCATCCCCTATGAAATGAATGCAGGAAACAGAGAAAGTCCAAGTCTATGGTTTAGATAAATCCAGAGTTGTACAATTTAATTTGCATATAATAAAAACATAAAACCGGGTAACATCTGCACCACAACAGGGTTTTATTTTATTGACTACAATTACAGCACGACAATTATAGGGAAATTCAATATAAAAAATGTATTATACCTCATTATGGCGTTAAAGCAGATTATGTGTTGTGTATTTAGTGTGAATACATACATTCTTACATACATTAATATTTATATTAAATACAAACATGCACATAATATTTAACAGGAATTATTCAGTATTGTGTGAAACAGACGAATATAAAAAATTTATTTCTTTTCAATTCACATTAGAAATGAGGGTAAGCACACTTAACAATTCTTCTGCTATTTGAACCCCAGAAAATAACACATAGAAATGCTGATTGCTTTTAATAAATATGGAGACATTGCAAGGAAAAATAAAACACTGGTTTAATAAATTTAAATCCAGAGAGGAAATAGAATTATTCAAATACATTACATATATATTTTGCATTTTCAGAAGGTCATTACCTACCGTTGCCATTTTCTGTTACTGGTTTCTGTGGTTAAAATGACACTATGAAATGAAGCTCACATATTTAAATAAGGAAGAAAATGGTTTACTGTTGGACATTTATGCATCTATTTATTTTCCCATTTAATTTTTCCTGAGCAAATAATTTATTTTGCCAAAAAGCTAAAAGTAAAACAAATGTAATTTACATGAAATATTTAACTCAGAACAGGAATGGAAATCATGATCTTTAAATTAAGTGGGATACAATAGGGCTCTATGCTGGTACCTGTCCTGGTTAATATTACTATCAAACACCTGCAGGAGATAAATGAGTGCACTGACATCAGTCTTGCAGGTGACACCAAGCTGTGCATTATGAGTCAACACATTGAAGGGTAGAGACACCCAGAGGATAGTAAAAAGGGTGGAAGAAGGCATCAACAGAATCTTATGAAAAGACAAATGTAAAATCCAGCATCTGGATTGTGTGTGTCATGACAAAATGAGAAAACTTTATTTAAATATTTTGAAGTTTTACCAAATTTCTTGCCTGAAAAGACTAAAGATTTATGATTCCACATCCATATGATGGTATAAACTCAAAAATACAGGCAACTGTTTTAATGGGGAAAAAAATGTTAGAAATAAATTAGCTAATTTGCAAAGAATATGACCTGAGTATAGTCCACTGACTACAACAGATATTAAATTTTATTAAAGAAATTTTGAAGTTTCCTTTACATTTATATTGAAGAACATGTTAATGAGTTCTTATAATATTTTTTCCTTTGAATGGAGAAAAGTGACTATCTGGAATGAACCCAAATATTTATTTATTTACTTACTTATTTACTTATTTACTTATTTACTTATTTTCTTATTTTATTTTCTTATTTTCTTATTTACTTATTTTTATCGAATTCAGAAGCATTTATTTTTGTAATCTCAGAAAATCACAACTAGTCAGCAATAAGGCAAACTTTTTTTTTTTCTGTTGCATTTTGGTTAGCTAAATTAAATTCTGTTTTATTCTTCCCTCATTTTTATTTATAGAAAGACATTGGAAGCATTTTTGTGTTGAAAGATTACAAACACTTTGCCTGAGAGTAATGCATGTTCTAGACTGACATTCTTAAATATTCTGCTGAAGTAAATGTAAATGCAATGTGTATATTAAAGAAAGAATATTCATGTTCCCTGGTATATTTACTGTGTTATTTACCTAAGGTACTTGAGTAATGTTTAGTTCCAGTGTCTATCTAATATGTAAATGAGTTGCCTAGTATTTCAATTTTATGAGCTCAGCTAGTCACAGAATGTGAAAATAAAAAGAAGATTAAAAAAAAAGGGCAAATGGTATTTGGGATATTTT
>VWZG01012125.1:0-28770 GCA_013396735.1 Grallaria varia
GGGGGTGTCCGTGGAGAAGAAATTTTTCCATTATGAAAATGATAAATGACAGGATTTTGTACAAAGCAGTATACACAGGTGTCATCTAGGGACAACCTGCAGTTTTGTGGGAGATTATCAATCTTCTTCCTACTACACGCACTAGCAAAAATAATAAAACAAAACATGAATGAGAGCACATATGGTGTCACAGATTTTGTTTACATAGCAAGTAGTGAGGTGAATTAGAACAGATTAGTAGATACAACCATTTAATGCCAATGTTCTTTACCTCTTCCATTAGATGTTATTTGAGGTTTATTTTAGAGTAGATTTTGACTTGTTCACTGCACCAAAAAATGCAGCTGATCCCCAACACTTCTCTCTGTCCTCACTTTTTCCCTCCTCCACACTTCTGCGCTTCACACACTCCCAAGCTTTATTCAATCCAAAAACCTGGGTAATTCAATTATGCCTGACTCCAGCCTACCCTGTCCTTCCCTTTATGATCTTTCCTGAGCAGGGCTTAGGGCAGAGAAAGAGATAATATATTGCCAACAAACACTACCTGTATTTCAAAGAAATGGTATCATCTTGCATGGCATTTGTTGTTCAAGCAGCTGATTGCAGGGCAGGAACAAGATACAGTATGTGGTTAGACGTACCAGTAGCACTACCACCACCAGGTAGGTCCTTAACACTCTGCACTTGAGTCAGTGTGACTGCGCTTTTGTGCAGAAGCCAAGAGCTGTTATCAATATATACCACATCCATGACTTCTGCAGTTGCCAGGACTATGTCTGGTACACAGGCAGAGTTGGGATGGGGCAAGTGGTCTCTGGTGGAGCTTGCTGCTCCACAGAATTCCTCTAGCAGCTCACAGCCCCCATGAAATCATTTCTCAAGGCATGGCAGCTCCCACAAGCAATCCAGATTACAGTGAAGCATAACTCAACCAATACCAACTTAATTGGTTGTGCCAGCACTGAAGGATTGTTTTGATAATGCTTGTTCCAATAAACAGTAACAATCCATTTCTGTTCTGTTATGGTCATCTTCACTTTACAGAATAACAGGAATGTGGAGAAACTTTGTTTGTAATATATATTTCGTTAAGTAGAACTTCTGCTCATATGATAATCTGTAAAACAGTATGTTTCCACCATGTCATGCTGACTCCCCTGTCCAAGAAGGACTGGGGACAGATGATGCTCTAACAATTGCTGTATTTACAATGTCAACAAAGCTTGCTTCATGCCCTCAGTATCTAGTACATTCACTATACTTCTGCAATTCTTGTATGCTCTGAGTTACCACTGGATCTCCCTCAATGGTTCACATGTTTCTAGTTAACACTGTTATCACTACAAATCAACAGAGGTGGTCAGCATGCCATGATGACAGATCTAAAACAACTTCTGCCTCCAGGATCACTGAAAAAGACAAAGCAATTACTAGGTGGGCATCATGCTTCACAGTGTTAGAGAAGGCAGGATATATCCAGAATTCCTAATGTCAAGTGGATGCACACAACCAAGTCTCAGCCACTAAAGGAGATGTTGCCTTTACCAACACTTGTTTTTTCAAATGGATCATACCTCGTACAAAACTGTAGTATTTCCATGAAGGAGAGGTCCATAGCAAATGTAGGAATGACCAACAACCCAGCCTAAATCAGAAGCTGCCCACCACACCTAAAATGAAACAAAAATGTAATTATAATAAGAAGTTTTAAGAGGCATTCAAAAACATTTACATGACATTTAAATAGAATTACCTCACCAGGTTTGAGTCCGTATACAGCTGACATTGTCCAGTTCAGCATAACTGCATAGCCACCTGTTGGTCTGACAACACCCTAAACGAGAAAATGTGAGTATTTAAAATCATCTGAAGGAAACAATGGTATTTCTGTCTTCAATTATATGTTGAGGTTTTAGCAGCAATAGATTCAAGGTTGTGTAATTCCAATACTCCTAGCTTAAGAAAAGGATCTGTTCCAACAAGAACATCCTTGTACTAGCACTTTCACTAAAGAATTAACTGTGGAAAACAAATTAAAAAACAAACACACACAATAAAACAAACAGAAACACAACCCAAGGCCTATAGGACAGTATTTTTCAGAAGATTACGAACAAAGGCAGGATTTTCTCATAAAAAATTGATATACAAATATTTAGTAAACATGCTGACAAAAAATAGGAGATTGAGTATTTATCTCACTTAAATTGTGCCATCTAAATGCTAGGCATGTTTTAAATTCATAGTCTCCCTGTATCATCACCACATATGAGGAGCACTTGTGAAGCAGACAATTCCTAAACCAGCTGGGGTGAGTTACTTCCTGAAATGCACCTGTCTTTCTGCACTGGCTCTTTTTAAATATGTCAGAAAAGTGGCTTAAACCAATGTATATTTTTGTTTACTATGTAGCCTGAAGTGCATACAAATGCAAAATGAAGAACAACCTACTGTTCATCTAAAAGAGGGATTTGAAAATTAGAATGAGAGAGTATCAATGGCATCATGCATCTGGGTAAACTCATAACCACCTCTGGAACACCGCTAATAGGAAAATTTTGGAAATACTTTGCAATATCCGTATGGTTAAAATACATTTCATATATTTCACCTTCCAGCGCACTCTTCCGAAAGTAAGAATTAAGTAAACTATATCCTGGTGTCTTGAACTAAAATTCAGATGAGATCCACTAGACCAAAAAAATATCCACTGCGCAGGCATTACGGTGCAGCAATCAGTCTGTGCTAGACATGCCACATTCTCTTGATGGACTTTATAGAATGAAATAGGCACCTTCAGGCCTCGTCCAAGAAATGAGAGACTGTAGAGATACATTAACTCATTAAAATGGAAATTGCTAAGGCAGAGAATGGTTAACTAACATTTCACCAATTTCAGACAGCAGACTGCCTTTGTTAGCTTCTAACTTAGCCCCTGCTCCGAGATTAACAAGAGTTTTGCTATGAAGGTCATAACTGAATAATTTTATTTGCATTCCTATTTAATTTAAGTTCCTTAAATGAAAAAAAAAGTTATTTTGTTCATTGAGTTACTTATTGCAGCTTAGCGGTAGTTGACAATTTCCCTCTTACAAGGGTAATTCACTCAGGATGTCTACATTTTCTCTGCAGAGCCAACACAGTGAAATAAACTTCTGAGAACTTTTATCTCTGAGGTACTATATTGAAACTCTGAGTCAAGAAAAATACCTGCAGTAACAGAGGATCTTATCTCAGGCTTTTTGAAAATATAATTAAATAATTCAAGATAAATATGTTGCTTTAAAGGGCCCATCTTGAAGGTAAAAGCAGAAGACATTTTCTCAGCAAGAGTGATTTTTGTTATCCCTTACATCCCCATAGATTCTGAACTTTACAGGCAATATCATTAAATAATTTTCTAGCAGTAGTCTAAGCACTGTCATATCCAGGGATGTGTGATCCTGTCTGAATCTGTGGTGGTAGGACTAGCAACAGAAAATTATATTCAGCTGGTCTTCCACACACTGTAAAAGAATATTGTAAGTACCAAGCAAGCACGCAAACAGTTCTTTTTTAAAACATAATCCTTTAAAAATAGTCATTAAAAATAAGTGACATTCAAAAGCAAACATTTTCAAAGAATACCCTTGGCTGAGTTTCACTTAGTCAATCTAAACTTTTATTTTCAGGGGAATTATGTCCTCAGAATTTTTCAGTAACATAAGACTTCAGAACATGCTGAATCCCATTTAATCAGTAACATCATTCACCATGTCTTATCTACAGGAAAATTAGCTAATATGTAAATAATGAACAAGACTAGTCAGCAATAAATACTATCACACAAGTGATATATTAACTAATCTTGCCATTAAGTGACTATTCTATGCTTGTCTAAAGCAGATAAAACATAGAAGATAGTACTGGACAAAAGATATTTTGCTGTCCTCAGAAGTTTATATTGTACAAGTATTTTGAAGCAAATGCATCTTATCTTTATCTTACTACTACTTAAATAAATGAACATGATTTATTCCGATACACTGCCTTTGAAGTAGTGAAATGTGAATAAATGAGATTAAACCATTTCTAGCAATGTTTATCATTTATACCACTGTGCTCTGGCAAACATTTTCAACCCTTTTAATTAAATATTTTCTCAAGTGGAACTGCAAGTAGGTTGGTCACAGACACTTAAGACTACAGATACTTCTTTACCTTGGGCAAGCCTGTTGTTCCGGATGTATACAGAATATAAAGTGGATGGTCTGAAGGAACGGAGACACATTTAAAACACTGTGCTTTTGCAAGCTCCTCTTCCCAGTCAAGATCGCGACTTTTGGTAAAAGGAACATTGCCCTGCCCATTGAAAAATAATAAAATTGTCAAAAAGAAAAACAGGAAAATGGAATTCAGTCAAAAAACATGCACTATTCAAATTTTTTATATGCTACTATTCAATTTTCTGTAATCTCTCTGATGCATTAGTTCTATTTACTGTTTCAATCTTAGGAATAAAATGTTTGCCCCTAAAATAAAAACCAAACAACAATAGATACAGTAAAATTTTACCTGTGCAGAAGAAAAGGCGCATCCATTACACAAACATTTAGAAGTTAACATAAAGACACAACAAGTGTATACTCACCAAATTAGGTCGCTTGTAAATGAGAACTTTATCAGGTTTGCTCTTTACCCTTGCCAGTGCTCCTTCTAGTAGGGATATGTATTCCACTTTCCTTTTGGGTTCTACTCCAAAACTAGCTGTTACAATAAGTTTGGGCTAAAAAAAGAGAAGTTAGATTGTTAATGTATACCTTCGCAATATAGTTTAGGTAACATGCGTTCCCTTAAATTCTTTGATTACTAATGTCCAATGTATAAAATTTATCTTCATATAATTAGAAAAAGGGGTTTAGATCAGTTTTCTAAAGAAAATCAGGTTTGTGTGATCTTGCTGTCCACGCATTTGCTTTTTGTTCAGAAGCACTAGTAAATTCTGACACTCTTCACTGTCTTCAAACAGATTTGAGTAAGAAATCAACAGTATGAACTTCTTGTATGTTTCACAAATATTAATGAACACAGAGAGGAAAGCCCACACCCAACACACCAATGGAAGGGATAACCTCCATTAAGGAAGAGCAGTACAGTGACGTCAACAATGGTCTGTCCTGTTTAGCCTGCTTTCTAATGCACCCAATTGCATATTTCAAAACTACCTATAGCATTTTGCTGGCTCTTTCCAAACCTGCAATTAAATTGAAAGAGAGGTAAAACAGGAGAAAGAGGGAAGAGAAGGCAAATCAGAGATGGCAGGTACTAGAAACAGAGCAAGAGAATAAGTTAAAGTCATAACATACATCTGGCAAGCAAAGCTAAAGTCTTTCAAGTGCTGGTTGCAGGATTTGGGATGCAACACCACTAAAAATCAGATTTCTATAATTCTGGGGATTTTTCAGAATAAGTTCTATTTCCAGATGTGGATTTCACAGGTTTGTCATTAAATTAACCGCAGATTTTATGTAGGATTTCCTAAGTTAAGAAATTTACATACAAGTGATTTTAACTCAGGTCCCAAGATCAGTATTTTTATTTCTTATTTTTCAGGAAAGAAAAAGTAGCACCAAAGAAACTATGAGTTAGAACACCTGTAAATTGGAAAAGAATGAGCCTTTAATCTCCTTCCTTTTGGAGATTTAGAAGTATATTTATCTTATGCCCCTCATTTGATCAAGCTAGTTTACTAATTGTATGCATTAGCATAAATCTCATTAAGTAGGCACAAGCCACAGTGCCACAGTTAAGGCTTCATTAAATTCAGCAGAGAAAGCACAGATTAAATTGTTTTCTTGTGCAATAATGCTTCCTGTTCAAATCTGCCATTCAGGGAAGCTCCCTAATTGGTATATATTCAAAATAAAGATTTGAGATGAGATTTAAAATTTCAGCATTTGTCAACTTTCTCTTTTGAGAACTGATTTAATAAAAGATGATACAATAAAATGCAGTTAAACTGAAATCTCATCTGGAGGCCATCCTGAAATTACACTGTAATAAATGTAAGATGCACAGTTCTATTCAATGGTTAAGATGAAAGACTGTTGTCATCACTAGTTTTACAGTCATTTGTAAATGATGTCACCTCTGCTTATCAACTGCTTTGTATGCAGTATTGATGTCTAAAAATAACCAATCCTAAATTGGCTAAGGTGATGTATTACCCAAGCGAAGAATCATCATGGATTGCTGTGCAAATTAAAGGCTCACTACTGGTGTTAACTGCTGTTTTCTACTGTTTTACCTCCCTGTCTACTGACATTATTTCCCCTGCACTTCTACTCCCATATTGCATTTATATACCCTCTTCTGTGGTTCCATGTAGTCCTGCATGGTAAGATTAGACAGAAATATAATTAGTTTGAAGGAAAACCAGAAGAGTCCAAGGGTCTGCTGGAGAAGAAACGCCAGAGAGTGAGCTATTAAAAAACCAAAACATTATGAAGTAGAAATGAGATATAGCAAAGCCAAGTAGTACAAGTTGTTGGTACAAGACTAACACTTTTATTCTGTTGTAAAGACTCCTTCTACAAATTCTTCTATAGTTTCTAATAGCATAAAAGGCATAGTTTAGAAAAAACAATAAAGGTTACACTCCTGAAGGATGCGCTGCCATCGAGAGGGACACGGACAAGCTCAAGAAATGGGCCCATGACAACCTAATGAGGTTCAACTAGGCCACGTACAAGGTCCTGCACCTGTGAAAGGGCAATCCCCCCAAAAACCAATGCACCCTGGGGGATGGAGGGATCGAGAGCAGTCCTCTTGAGAAAGGACTTGGGTATACTGGTGCATGAAAAGCTGGACACGAGCTGGCAATAGGCGCTCGCAGCCCAGAAAGCCAATTGTATTATCCTGGGATGCATCACAATCAGCAAGTCCAGCAGGTTGCGGAGTTGATTCTGCCCCTCCACTCTGCTCTGGTGAGACTCCACTTAGATACTGCATCGAGCTCTCACATCCTCAGCACAGGAAGGACATGGACTTGTAGAAGTGGGTCCACAGACCGGCCAGGATGAAGATCAGAGGGGTGGAGCACCTCCATGCTGAGAGTAACAGTTGTTCAGCTGGGTGAAGGCTCTGGGGTAACCTCATTGTGGCATTTCAGTACCTAAAGGGACCTTACAAGAAAGATGGAGACACACTTTCTATCAGGGCCTGCTGCAATGAGACAAGGGATAACGGTTTTAAACTAAGAGAGGCTAGATCTATACTAGATATAAAGAAGAGATTTTTTGCAATGAGGATGGTGAAACACCAGCACAGGTTGCCCAGAGAGGTGGTAAATGCCCCATCCCTGGGATCATTCAAGGTCAAGTTTGACAGGGCTCTGAGCAACCTGATCTGGTTGAAGAAGTCGCTGCCCACTGCAGAGGAGTTGGACTAAGATGACCTTTAAAGGTCACTCTCAACCCAAGGTGCTATATGCTTTTATGATTCTATGAACCTGCCTATTGTTTTGATATTGCCAACTATATAGCCTGAGATTCAGGTGAAAGATGACAAAAAAACCTGTTCTCATGCTCTGTATCACTTCATCACAATTCACTGCAGAATGCCTGTAACTGCCACTACCTGACATGAGTAGAAATTATCAGCTGCAGGACTTTGCAGTATTCCCAGACCTATTTAAAATTCAAGATGAATTAAGGAAAGATGGTAACGTGTATGTACGTTTCATAGTCACTAGAAAGTGATTATTATTTCTTTCACTCAGGTCTTCTAAGAGACTGTGAAGTTTGACCTTTTTCCACAAAAGCATCCTACAGTCAGATTTCTATTGTACATCTTTAACTCTTTCTACTTAATCTTACCACCATTAGGTCCTGTACTGCAGCATCTAAACCAATTCACATAAAAGCCTAATAAAAAGGTTATTTTGAGACTGCTTTAATTAACTTCTGAGTTCAGCAGAATACCATCTATCACAGGTACTTATATACAAATCTTAAAAATAATGTCAGCAGCGTGCAACTCACTTATGATGAAAGCTTTACCATCTTGCAAAATTGGGACATGTTTTGAAATCTAGATTGAGGATGTGTCTCTCCTCTTTACTCACATTTTCATTATGTATCAGATGAACCAAAAATCATCCATAATACTTAGATCTGCCTTTTAAAGAAACCAAAAAGCAATGTAAATTAGAATTTAATCCATGGCCTGCAGCTAGTAATTCTATATCTAACCCTTCAAAAGAGTTGCTATGTGACCTTGGGTAAAACACTTAAACTTATGCTTTTTTCATTGTAATACATGAAGCAAGGATTATGATTACTGCGCTGTCTCACTGTTTCTCAGAGAGAAACCACTGGGATTAATTAGTTAATAATTACAAAATACTCTGAAAGTAAACATGCTAGATGATTTGTATTGTAGCAACCTCCATTTTTAAAGTTTAAATTTTTTTCTCCTACATTTTTTTCCCTAATTCTATGAGTTAACATTCATTTTCATAGCTTGTTAAAAGAGTGGGAAAGTGGGAAGAAAGACAGGGAAAACTAGAGAGTCGCTGTTAGTCTTTTTTCACCATTCCAAAAAACCATTTTAGCAATTTTTTAAACTTTGTTAAGACACTAAGGAGGGGAGGGGGAATGCATTCAACTTTGTACTTAGAGGTATTTATAAAATTCAAACTTTGGTCATCTGAAAAGCACTTCTGTGGAGAGAAATCTAAGTAAAAATTCCACAATTCCTGTGGACTTTACCCCGCATAATGTTTTGGTTTACATGACTAAACAACATGATTCAGTGATAGATGGCTACCACAGAGAGTCTCAATGATCCAGTTGACTGATCAAGATGAGACAGACTTTGTCTTGTTCACCAGTAGAAAACAACAATAGACTGTTCCAGTTGAAACTAATGCATACGTAAGCTACTAAGCAGATTAGTACAGTACTATTTGCATTTTCACTAACACAGACTTACCTAATGCTTCATAAACAAACTCAACTTGTGCCAAACACAGAAGCCTTTAAAGCATTCACCTTTATTAATTATGTTCTCTGCCGAGTCATTTATTTAAGGCGACTAGTTCCATAGCTGCCTTGATTCATGCAGAAATAAAATGAAGTAGAATTATAGCTTGTCCTGGTTCCAGCCACGACAGGGTTAATTTTTGCAGTAGCCAGGAGGGACATGGCCAGGACCCCGAGTTTATTCTGTACCACCTGATGCAGGGTGGGGAGGGAGATGGGTCCCTTCCAGGCCAGTGGCAGAGGGAACAGTCGGGTAGCGCTGCTTCCGCATGGCGAGAACTCGCATGTGAATTGTTCACCTCCCTTGTACACTCCGGTATCAGTATTGTTGCTGCTACTGTTTGTTTCTTATTTCATTGCTGTTTGCACTAGATCATTCTTATCTTAACCTGTGATCTTTACCTTTTGTGCCTCCAATTCTCCTCTCTGTCTCACCACAGGGGGAGAGGGAAAGGAAAGGGGGAGTGAGCAACCAGTACCTGGTTTGGAGTGTTTCAGTGGGAACACTAAATTGGGGAATACCACTCCTAAATCACAACATAGCTGAAAAAATGTACTACCTAACAAGTCTAAATCTCAAATAAACCCATGAAATTATTCTGGGCTGGCAGCTTTTTCCTCATACACTTGATGAAAATGCTGGACAAAAAGCCAATGCTAAGTTAACGTTTTGCAGAAAAAACTGACAAACAGGAGGAGAAAGTACAGTCTACAAAGACAACAGTGTGTTAAACTCACGCTTTTTGAAAAGGGGTCAAAATTCATTATCACAGTGTCTGTTATACAAGTATCAACCTCAGCAGAGATATAGTACTTTGTTCATGTTGCAATATTATGTATTATAAACAAATTGAGACTGCATGCCGCACAAAGAGAAATGTTATATTGACTTATAGGAGCAACTAATGCAATGGTGTTTGTCACTCCAAATAGGTGTGGTGGGTTGATGTTGGCAGGACACCAGGTGCCCACCAGGCCACTCCATCACGCCCCTTCCCAGCTGGACAGGGGAAAGAGAGTAAGATGGAAAACCACTCATAGGTTGAGATAAGGCAGTTTTATAAAGCAAAAGTGAAAGTTTACATGCACACAATTGAAGAGGAAAATAACAAGGTTTATTCTCTACTTGCGATCAGCAAGAGACATCCAGATACTTCCCAGGAAGCAGGGCTTCAGCATGTACAATGGCTGCTCAGGAGGCCAATGCTGTAAATAATAAACACTCCCTGCTTCCTCCTACTTCCCTGAGCTTTTATATCTGAGCTGATGTCATATGGTATGGAATCTCCCTTTGGTCAATTTGGGTCACCTGCCCGGTTGTGTCCCCTCCCAGGATCTTACCCTCGACTGGGGAAGGAATGTTACAGTACTGATGCTGTGCTTGCAGTAGCCAAAACACTGGTGCGTTATCAACACTTTTCTAGCTACCAATGCAAAGCACAGCACTGAGGGCTGCTACGGGGAAATGAACTCCAGTTCAGCCAGACCCAATACAAGCTGTTACTACCTTTGCATGATCAATGCGAACTGAAAGCTCTTTAGATGCAAATCCACCAAAAATGAGGCTGTGGATGGCTCCTATTCTTGCACAAGCCAGCATGCAGTACACCGTCTGTGGAATCATGGGCATGTAGATGACCACACGATCTCCTTTCTTCACACCATGTCTGACCATGACATCAGCCAACCTGGAGACCTGTACTGACAAAACATTCACAACATAATTAAAGTTTCTCCAGATGTGCTGTTGCCCCACTTATGAACAACTTTCACACAGTCAACAGATGCAGGACATTAAGGAGACAAGACAGCATGCTATGGAATGTTGATGAATGATGCAATCGAGGTAAAATACATTTAAGACAATTTACTTTTTGCAAAAAACACACTGTAGTTCAGCTTTCTTTTGTAAAATAAAAATGGAATGAGGCTAATTATTGTACTCATTACAGCAAAAAATAAAATCAATAGCAATGTTTTGCAAATTTTTCAATGGCACTCTAAACATTCTTTTATCCAGGTAACTCTTTATATTTCTCAATTTTAGCTTTTAAGAATTAATTTAAGCAGAGCATTTCATAATGCAAATTCTGCACCGTTACATGTCAGTAACAAGAACAGGAGATTTTCTTGCATTAGTTTTACATTGATGATAAGAAATTCTCTAGGAAGTTCCACGGCTCCATGAAGACAAATAAATCTAAGTTCAGAACAAAAGGAGTTGCTATGTCTTACAAGGGAATTTTTCTTACCTATAGCAGTGAAACTATTCTTTAAGAGCTTACCAATTACTAGAAAATCCTACAATAGACAAAAGAAGTTTAAATGTTCTAATTTCTTTCACTATCAATGTAACACAAACCTACTCATACATACATTCCTCAAATCTTATCCATGCTGCATTATTACTCATTTATTCACACAGATAAGATTTCAAGTAAAATTTAGTCTTGTAAGAGACTTTCTTCTTCAGGTACTATCAGTAAAAAAGGAAAGGGAAGACAAACTCCTGAGAGCAGCAGTGGGATGTTGCCTGTCAAACAAAAAGCTTCCAGGGTTCTGAAGCAGGAAAAATCTTTTCAGTGACCAAGCAAATAATGCAAGCAATGGGGGCAGTCTAAGCCAGTAACACAGGTGCAAGCAGGACAGAAGGGAAGGACACTCTTTTTCAAGGATGACCTAGTCAGGAGGGTAGATGTTCTTTGAAATTACTTTCATTTATAGTATTTTTAAAATTTGAGTTTTCTCTATTTAAAGAGTAGCTATATTCAGTTCCAGAACCCTAAGTTGTACATACACTGAAGTGGACAATATAGCATTACTCACTGCTTCTCTCTTCACTGGAAACCTATGTTCAGACTTTCAGTAACATGAGATAGCAACACTCAGAAGCTCCAGATGCATCTGCCCTGCTCTTGCATTAAATTCACAGTTCATCCACAATCAAACTATGCATGTTTCTACACTTCTGCCTGAGGATTTAAGAAAATGGAAGCATAGAAGCCTCAAGCATGCACTCTTGCATCAGAAGATAACTGTGTAAGTTCTGTCTTCTATAAACATTGCAAAAATTCCTGCTGTTATTTTCAACACAAGCAAGAGTATGTTTATAAGGCAAAGTCATCACCACACCAAGCTGAAAACTCACACAAACTATTTTTATTATTCATATGTAACAGATCTCTTATATTACATATCACTGATTTTCAAGAGACAATATCTTTCATGCTAAACCTATTAATACCTATCAATACTCTATGAAACTGACATACATTATCAAACCCCAACAAGAAACAAAGCTTGGAGATGTACACAGCTAGAATTTACTGTCATACCACCAGCATTTACAGTCATTTCTAGCTAGAATTGATGAAAGCAATTTTAAGTGCAGATAACAACTCTACTTCCAAAGGTAAATTAGTTTTCTATACTTTCTACTGTGAAAACTTTAAAATCTGCAAACTTACTATAACACAGAGCTAACATCACCTTTTTGCAAAGAAACAAGAAAATTCATTGTTATCTTTCCTGCTTGTGAGACTCTCAAGCAGATTGTTGGCAAAAAGGCCAGAGGCAATGAAAACAGTATTTCATGAGTATTTTTCTAGTCAGTGTAAGTGTGGGTAGCGGACAATAAAAAGTTAAACACAATGGATAAGTATTATTGCTAAAGGAAAAAGCCATCATTTAGACATCATAATCACTAATTTTGTAATAGAAGACTCCCAGTGTCAGTATACAAGCTATATGACTTTGGTTCTTGGTTGTAGGAGGGAGACAGTGAAGAGATCTGCATATACTGTAGTCATTTTAATTGAAACCTAACACAGGTAATTGTACGTAAAGCAGAACATGTGCAGCATGCTGTAGACAGGAACCAATCAACTGCGCAAATCCAGCAATCACTTGTTTGCACTTAACCTCCCCAACCTAGAGTTTAATGTCACTGAAGACAATAATCCAATACAATACATGGGTATTTATCATTTTCCTTGTGTCCTTTCCCTCATCCTTTTGACAGCCAGGGAACATTTGGATAATACAATAAAACATTGTCTCAATCTCCAACTACTTGGAAGACAAGGGAACATTGTAAAGCAGGTTTCCATTGCCCAACAGATAGATGCAGTAGCCCTGAAACATTCAAGCAATCACTTTTCTAAAAAAAAATGGAAGCAGGGAAGAGTGAGTACTGATATTTCATTAAATCGTTAAAAGCCATGAAATCTTCCACTTTGTTAAAATGTTTTGTCATTTATGCTTTACATTGACAGTGTAGTATACTTTATCACTCAAAAACTAACACACTATTTCTCTACTTTTCTTCATGTTAAAGATTGCTCTATCACTTTAATATTCTTGACACTTCAGTAATACAATCATTTGAGACCACATGATATAATAAGAAACTCAAGTAAGCTTTCAGCTTTGAAGATCGGAGCATAAATTACATTTCTATCAAATGCAAGCCCCCAGTGAGCATGGTTTTACTTTTACACAGCCACCAAATAAATACTACAGCTGTAATAGCTGCTCAGGTTTGTAATTAATGCAGTTCTGAAGTAAAATCCTAGTAATTATGAAAAGCAGCTTTGGTCCACCCCAAAAAAATTCTTCTTAGAACATACTAAACCAGAAATCCCACACAAAATGCTCAAAAGAGGAATTTTGAACCTTCCTGGATTGAACAACGAAGTGTAGAATCCTTCAGTGCAAACTAAACACAAAAGGATTATCAAATATTGAAAGCTCTTGAAACATTCTGAAGTGCATCTCATGGTGTGGAAAGAGCCGTGTCACATATGCATTCTCTAACCACAGGCAGAGTCACCTTACACTCTGCAGCTTATTCACTGTATTCTTTTTCCAAGACTACTATGAAAGTGCTCCTTCCTACTCACCCCCCACCCTCCTTGATCAGCCCCTTCACTTTTCTATTACTCTTCTTAATTATTGTTTCCTCTTTTCCTACTGCTGTAAAAGCTTCTCCAGCAGATGCACGACCCTGTTGCTAATGTCTAGCCTGCTGCAGATTGGGAGAGAACTGACAAGTGGTTCTGCACTTATTTCAATTAGATATAGACCATGTCTTTGACAAGGTGGCAAAACTATGCTTCAGAGGTGGCACCGTGTGTGCGCTGCCAGAACGGATATCTTGAACAGATCTCCAGGGGAGGAGACAGCACACAACCAATCCCACTGACCATCCACAGACACCTACACCCTTGGTCCCATGAGCAGTACTCCTGGGACACAGTCTAGGGAAAATCATGATAATAGTGCTGGCACACATCTACATGCCTACAACCCCCCGAGAACGTCCACAAAATAACATGCAGGAACATCCTCTCTGCCTTGGCAGGCAATAGGCCATGGGCCACACGCCCACAGGAGTAAGTGTGCATACTCTTTCTGTGCATGTATTGAGCAAAGGACTATGCTTAGGAGGTTTCTGGTGGAATTAGGGCACTGGTTGCAGAGCTGTGAAAAGTCAGCATGAGTCTCTGGAGCAAGAGCTGCTACGCCTTGAGAAACAATTTCCCAGGGGTTGTGAGGGAAATTCTGTGGACCAACAACCTCCATCAGAGACCACCTGCTCCACTCCAGCTCTGCCTGTGTACCAGGCATAGTCCTGGAAACCATGTAATTTGTGGACATTGCATGCCTTGGTCACACAGCCCTCCTAGGCTTCTGCAGAAAAGCCCAGCCACAGTCTCAAATGCAGCGTATAAAGAACGTGTGGTGATAACAATGCAGGTACCGTCCTCCAAAAATAAAAAAACTAAATCAGAATGATTTCTACTTCTTTCTAATATAGCCAGACAGCTGCTGGGATTGCAGTTAGTTGCAGTAATTGCTCCATCTGTCAGATACCAAGAAGTTTTATGGATGTAGAGGAAGTTGGGGATTTTTGGAAGAACCATTTTTCTTTCCAGTTTGGGAGATCCACTGTGGACTGTAGGTCTCCAAGAAGGGACTGGGGTGAGATACAGATTCTGTAAGACTTATCAGCTTTGTATGGATTTAATGTTTGATCAGAAGGGGTGGCACGGCATTCACTCCACAGAAGAGAGGGAATGCAGACAATCATTTACCTAAGAGAGAACTTATAGTCTGCATGAAGGACATTCCCTAGTGTTCTGAACAGCTCCTACAGCAGCCTAAAAGGCTGTTATTCGGACAACATCCATTCAGACTGGAGAGAGAAATCAAGCAGCAGAGAGAAAGATGAAGGCTGAGCATGGCATTCCTAAAGGAATACACTAGTCAAGGAAGCAAAGATTAGTGGGATAGCTATGTACAGACAGTTTTGAAGTGACCTATGGGATACTCAGTTCAAAGCACAAAACTAAACCCTGTCCAAAGTAAAACTCACAAACTACATATAGTGGAAACGTCAGGAGCCTCAGTAGTCAATTCAGCATGGCTTTGTTTCACTTGTTTGCCTGAGCTACACCAAATTGTACATTACTGTAGGCACTGCAGACATGGACAAGCTGCAGTATAACTATCTTCAGTCAGGGGAGATTAGGTTCCAGCTGCTTCTTCAGACTTTCACAGTGTCATTTGGAAGTCTTTTGTGTGGAATGTGAAAAATCCAAGACAACACTCTTTGTAAATTGCTGATTAGTCTCATCCCTTAAAGAATACTAACACTGATATTTTTTAATAGCTACCCCAGTGACATCACAGTTAAAACTTTCTAAGACATGCACTGAAGAATGTTATTTGACATTTAAGTAAGATAAGGATATCCAGCATTAAGTGAGTCTAATACACTGTTTTATCGAAATACTGTTGCTTTACCAGATAAAGAAAATAAAAATTTGGGGTGTCAGTCTCAGTAGGGTTTTTTACTGCATTCTAGTTTTGATTCTAAATCAACTCTGAGAAAAATTACTTTGAAATTGAAATCTCTATTTCTGTCTAGGAAGGAATTTGTCATTTTTCAAAGCAGAAGGGAAAGAAAGAAGATGGAGTGAAAAAAGAAAAGAAAAAAAAAGAATGAGTACTAAAAACAAAACAATCTAGGTGATTCCTCAGTCATATACAGGAGATATGAGCAGCACAAGACACGTAAATTCCCATAAATTCAAACTGACGTAGGCTAATACAATTATTTTGGAAGAAGATACTTTTAGGGTGTGTAATTATAGAAAAAAAAACTGCCTGCAGAAGAAATTACATCCTAGCCCATTATTGATAAACTGAAGCCCTTCTTTCTCATCCATGTTTCTGTACCATTCAATGCTCTTAAAGGCTTGGGGGGAGAGAGTTGGTATTACTAATTGTCACATTACTTCACTCAGAAATTATTTATTATGACACTGAATTCAACATCTTAACAGTGTATTGTTATTGAAAAGAATCACAGAAAGAAATCTTACTGCATTTGTGTACGATTTATCAAGCATCAACAGCTGCAAATAATACAACTCTCAAATTCTTGAGATTTCCCTTTAGTAAGTGAAGCATTTTAGAGTATACACCCAATGAGGTAAACTGAAGGCTTTTTTCACCTATCTAATAACCTTTGCCTTAACTTTAAAATGGTAGTATTTTCCAACAGAATTAGAAAATTTCTTTTGAAATGAACAGAAGACATTGCCCCCTATTTCTTTCTGGTATCTATATTTCCTTACCACTGCACAGCTTCAGTAATATTTCTAACGGAATTTTATCAAACCATAGAATATTTTGAGTTGGAAGGGACCCATCACATTACTGAAGTCCAACTCTTGGCCCTGAGCAGGACACACCAAGAATCACACCATGTGCCTAGGAATGGTGTCCAAACACCTGTTCAACTCTGTCAGGCTTGGTGCTTTCACTACTTCCCTGGAAAGCCTGTTCCAGTGCCCAGTCACGTTCCGGATGAAAAAATTTTTCATGACATCCAACCTCAACCTTCGCTGACTTAGCTTCATGCTGTTTCCTCAAGTCTTGTTACTGGTCATGAGAGTGAAGAGATCAGTGCCTGCCTCTCCTCTTACCCTCACATGGAAGTTGTAGACTGCAATGAGGTCTCCCCTCAGCCTCCTCTTCCCCAGGCTGAACAGACCAAGTGACCTCATACAGCCACTCCTCATACAGCTTTTCCTCAAGGCCCTTCACCATCCTCATGGTTCTCATTTGGATGCTGTCTAATAGTCTAATGTCCGTTTTCATTGTGGTTCCCAAAACTGCACACGATATTCAAGGTGAGTCCGCCCCAGTGCACAGCAGAGCGGGACAGTCCGCTCCCTTGACCGGCAGGCGATGCTTTGCCTGATGCCCCCCAGGACATGGTTGGCCCTCCTGGCTGCCAGGGCACTGCTGACTCAGATTCAACTTGCCATTGACCAGGACCCTCAGGGCCCTTTCCGCAGCGCTGCTGTCCAGCCTCTCATTCCCCAGTCTATATACACAATCAGGATTGCCCCATCCGAGGTGCAGAAGCCAGCACTTGCCCTTGTTAAACTTCATACAGTTGGTGATTTGTGGGAATTTGTGTCTCCCTCATCATTTTCTGCCATCTCACTACTGAAATTAGAGAATCTCCCAAAGTATATTCAAAACTTTCACCTACATCTCCATTTTAATGGCTTCAACACTGTCATCTTCATTTAAAGACCTGTTACAGGCACCAGTAAAGAAAACAGACCAACCAGTGCATTCTGGAAGACCACTTAAATTTGTCAAATTCCTCCTCTGCATTTGGAAGATTTCATTTGAAACAACATATAAACACACTTAAGATGCAACTGTATGCATTACACAAAACTTCACTTTAACTGTAATTCTCAAGATGTTCCAAGTCTGAAAGCAGTATAGTTGTACAGAATATCAACACAAACTGATCTTGCTATTACTTACATCAACAAGAATTTATAAAACTTTCCTGCAGTCCTGCTATTCCAGGTCTGCCAAGAAAAAAAGTTTAGGCTGGGCACTAAACATCCACAAACTTCCAACATTTCTCTCAAATATTTAAAGTTAAATATAAATAAAGTTAAAGGTGTTTAACTTCAAAATTGCAGCATTACTGTAGCTCTTAGATCTAAAAATCAGAGCAACAAGTAGGAAGGATAAAGATAATTTGAAAACAACAGGCTTTCTGAGTACATAGCTCAAGCTATGTCTAAGGAGCCTTATTAAGTCCAGCCAGACACCTATGTCATTTTTTTCACCCTTACCATGAGTTTGATTCTGCAGCAAATAACCTGACCTGCTACAAAACTCTGCATCTACCCATTCTGTGACCCACAGTTATCCTACATAACTTCTGCTGAAACCATCTATAAACTCCACTTTTATTACCAAAGCCAGAAAGAATTCCAGCACTTCAGGTGATGATCTCTTGTAGAGACATTTTGCAGGCAGCCTCTCCGAAAAGACATTTTCATTATACTATCAGCTTACTGGCCAGACAGACTACTAAACATTCATTGGCTGTGGACAGTTCAGACAATGGTCTGAATACAGTACACACTGTCATGCTGGTTTAAACTGGGAAAGGAACTCAGGAAAATAGGTAAAAGGTTCCCTTTCCCATCAGGAAGTTCATCAGCTTTAGTCATAAATCTGATCTCCATTCATATTGATTCACTTCAGTATGAAGTCTATTTCAAAATGACAAAATACTGTACTTTGGGTTACACTGAGCAGACTGAGAACACAGTCACACACAGTGACTAAGGGCTGTGAGCCAAACATCAGCACCCACACTGTACAGTGACTTCCATGAGCCTTTCTCAAAGTCTCTCCTAGCACCTACAAGATCCATGAAAAAAAATACACCAGCCAACATCCCTCCCATTTTCAGCAGATCTCTTTGTTACCTTTATTATCAGGTGTCCAGTACTTAACAGATAAACCAAATTAAATTTATTCCACAAAAGCGGACCAGAAAGCCTCAACAGACAAGTTACTAACCTCAAATACTGCCTTTCACTTATATCACTTTTGATTAAGAAGGAAAAACTATAGAGAATTCAGACACAGCGTTTAGATAGGACTCAGCTACCAGCCAGATTATAATGAATTTCCCAGAGTGTAATGCTACATAGCCCCAGAAAACTTACACTAGTTCTTCCATTTGATTTGGCACTGCTGCTGTAAGAAGAAATGTGGATGAAAGGATGCGTATATATCAACAAGAAAAATTCTGTCATTCTGCAAAAACCCGCCATATCCTAAAACATTTTATATGCTTATAGAGTATACAGAGACAGAAACTTAGGAGACTTAATACAAAATCAAGCTTAAAAAGCAGAACAAAGGCTACTTTTCAAGTTCTTTTTAGAGGAAATTTCTACAGAGTTCAGTTAATTTGTATTAAAATTATGTGTAACTTTATTAAAAACAAGTTTGTATTTTATATATATATTTATGTAGACATTGATTGCATTTACACATATATATCTGGGTATATATTGTACATATATTATAGCTATTAAAGGACAATTACACCAAAATTGTATCTATAAAATTATAATTATTATATGTAACTACAAATAAATTTAGATAAAGAGCTGGACCCTTTTAAAGTCTTCTGATTTCTTAAAATGCTGCAGCTGGTTGTTCCAGCTCCAGTATACCTTCCAAGTTATTTTTTGGACTTGGTAAATCAACAGAAAACTGGTAAGGAATACATGTTTTCTGTATTTTCCTTAAAAGGTAGAATGCATTGCAGGTTTATCATTTTTTTGGTAGCTGGATGACTTCTCTTTTCTTACAGCAGTGGAATAAAAACTTCACAACATGAATTACTCACTTCACATTTTAAATCATAAGTTCACATTATTCCAGACACTACATGCATATCTGAAGTAAACAAAATGTGTTCCATTCACTGTATTGCATCTTGCACATTGAACCATATTAAGGAAGAATATGGGCCTGACTAGAACACTACTTTGTACTCACCAATAAGTTCAACTGTTACATGTAACTGGAAGAAAAAAGCCACCTGAACAGAGGAGCAGCAGGAGGACAAATCACCAGCTGACAGCTGTGAGAGCGGAGAACCTTGAATGGGGCAGACTGCAAATACCCGTGGTGGCAACAACCCCCGGTCAGGCACACGGTAAATCTGATTGGGCTGATGCAGAACTGGCTATTCATGACCTCAGCAGGGGTGTGCTCCCTCAGCAGACTGGGAAGTTCAAATCCACAGACCATCCAGACAGAAGGGCCACCAAGCATTCACCAGCACCCCCATGACAGCCTACAATGGGGCAGGTGACGCAGCTTTCTTTAGAGCTCCCCCCTGTCAAATTTCATTTGTGCTTACACTCAATTATGTGCAGCAATAGCCAAGGTACACATTTAATTTCTACAAAACAGTATTTTTGTTCATCATAGCAACTGTCAAATGACTTGACTACTCCTTTGCTTTACCTTTCAAATAAGAACCATTAGGGAGAAAAAAATTAAATAGAGACAAGTTAAAAATTCAACCAATCAGGGAAAAAATTATTAAGCTGTAGAAGAAAAAGAGGAAAGAGAGGAAGACCAAAACTTCTTGGATGCAGTACAATTTGGTACAGGTTTTAAAGTTTATAAATCAATACCAAGTACAGCAAAAGGAATAAACCAGCAAGGTAGACCATTTCTACCCCTGTGGTATCTACCTGCTGTGCAATATTTACTGCCACTTTTCAGTAACAAGGTTATTCTGAAACATACCTGTTCAAGAAGTTCCTTATATGTTATTTTCTCTTTGGTATTTGTTACAGGACTGTCATAAATAATGGCAACTTGGTTTCCTCGTCCATTCTCAACATGACGATCTACAGCATTGTAACAGATATTCAGCTCTCCACCTACAAACCTAAAAAAGAAGTTGGAAGTATGTAACAGCCACCTTTCCAAACTAAGACAACCATTCTTCTTGCATGTTACATTTTTGTTTTAAGGAATGAGACCATTCAATTAAAATATAGCTCTTAAAACATTATACTCACATCAGGAAGTAATTATTTATTTTGTAACCTCATCATTTATTGAAAAAGCTAAGTAAGACTATTAGTGAAAGCATAGAAGTTAAAGTACTGTACCTTAATTGATGCCTAAAATCTGCTAAACTTGACCTTGGTTTAACTTACTTTGCATCAATTACTATGATTTTTATATCTACAGTTTCACATAAAAAGCATAAATTCACATAAAATATTCCAACATTGTGACAACATTAACATGCTACTTTACAACATTAACTATGCTACTTTGCATTGGCACACACATATGCTTTTTAAGGAGAACAGGTTCAGGAGTCAAAATAGTCTTATTCATCTCTTGGCAATAACAGTTAAGCACACAAGCATCTGTAGCTAAAGGAAACTGACCCCAACAGTTACAGGATCATATAATTATAATGCATTTGACAACACTGTGTTCTACATCAGTGACTCAAAATTCTCTCTAAAGTGATGCAAGTCATAGCCTCCTCAATAGCCAGACATTTACAGAAAATTCTCATCTTCCAATTAAAGAAAAACATTTTGCTAACTCAGATTTCATTTTTATTGTCATTTCACACAGATAAAGAAAATCCTCAAGTACAAAAATACAGACTGCACCAGAATCAAGGCTGACTCATTTAACTGAAAGATGACACAGAATCTAAAAATTAAAGTTCACACTAAACTATGCCCATAGTGTTTGTTTTCCTATCTGCAGGTATCTCTCTGCAGCAAAAATAGCAACATACAGAAAATATACAGCTGAGAGTCTCCAAAACGTTGTATGGGAACACTGTCCAGTGATAATGTCTTGTGACAATGCAACAAGAAATAGCAGATAAAGTAACCCGTCACTAGTTAAAAACTTCCTTCTTCACTTCTCCTGTTTAGTAAAGGACTGCTCTAAATTGGGGTATTTTACATATTATTCTTATATCCATATGCAGATATGCCATTGCACAGTCTTTATTGTCAAAGAATGGACATTATGAAACCAAAACCGGTCAGGATGTTTAGGATGCAGCAATCTTACTTCAACTCCTTTACAACACTATTAGTACAAAGAAAGTGGGAGATTACAAAAGTCACAAAACCATTCTGTCCTACAAATCTCTTCCCATAAAAGAAAACCACATGAACAATAAAGGATCTGGAGTTCTTTCATGTCATATAGAGAAACTCTGTACTACTGTCATAAAGTTGTGTAAGATTCAGGTCATCCACTGATTTTATATCAAATCACTGTAGTACGGTATGAACAAAGGAACAAGGGAGCACAATATCTGGGCTACTATGCATAATCACTTAAGAATGGTCAAAACACAACCAGGCATCAGAACTTTGATTCTACTCAAGGTACACGGCAACGTCAACATTGCCACATGAATTTTTAGCAACCACTTACAAACAAGTGTGTGAAAGAGATGTGACTGCAGGCTGAATCATGAACAGGGCTATCTGAAAAGTGTGAGGAGAACTTTGCTACCCTGTTCAGTAGGAGACAGGTTCTGATGGCACCAGAAAAACAGAGATGCACCCACCACCACAACTGCAAGAACTTGGCTTCCTTACTGTCACCCAAGGACATCTTCAAATACCTCTTTCTGACTGCCAAATAAAAGCTGCTTGGCTTTGAAGAGCTGCCCTGTGCTTCTGCAAACTTCTGTTCCAGCAAATCTCATGCAGATGACCTGTGAGGAACTCTGATTTGCTTGAATAAGCTTTAGTTGAAAAGAAACAGCAGCATGAAACCAGGACCCTTGTTATAAGGATGTCAATGAGACGCTCCTGATTAAAACAGAGGTCTAGAATGAGAAAGAAAATATTCCAACAGACTGCAGAAAGACTGGAAGTGGATCTGCAGGATGTTTGTAGGAACTGCCAGTAAATCTTGCCATAATAAGCAGGACTGTAAAATGCTAATCTGTTGCTAAACAGACAATTTATCTCAATGCAGCTTATCAGCCAAATCCAAGTCTGAGGAACATTATTGTACACTGTGTTCCTAATGCTGACAATTTAATAACATAAAACAAATGAAGTAGAAGAAGAATAAAACAAATAAAAAGAGTACACAGCAACAACTCTTAACACATTAAAGAAACCACATTCAGTTCACTAGCAGTCTCTTTGAAAAAGGACAGGGTTCTTCCAGTCAAAAATCTCAGAACTTTGGCTATAATACCAAAACATATTGCTTCACAGAAACAATTTAAACCAATATTTTGACAATATCTACCTAACCTTTTGATGTGTTTTTTTTCCCCACACATCCACAAAAGCAGCAGCCGTTGATAACCCACATTACGTTTAACTTAGGTCTAATAAGGCATCTTCTGAATAATTTGATTACCCACATTTGGACATCCTTGAGCCTCTTCAGAGCTGTCTACAGCAGTCACTTAGGACATACTGCCTCTTTGTGACAGGGGCTCGGCACCTCTCATTGTGTCCCAGCCCTGAGGTCTTGCAGAGTTTCTGTTGTTTCACAAACAGAAATCTCAAGCACACGCACTTGACCCTTAAGTCATAGCTAAAAATTACTACTTTATACTAATCTTTAAGGAGTAGCAGTAGAAGAGGACACAAAAACACTGATCTTCATGTTTTAGTCTTGGCAAGTCAGTTAGTTAGGTCTTTCATAGCAGGACTCCCACTACATACAGCTTAATATCTACCACCTATGACTTGGAAATATTTTTTTACTGCGTTTGGTAGTTTTTGGATGTAACAACAGCCTACTTGCTAGTAATGAAATAAGTACAGTATTGAAGAAGGCAAGATATAATTATGCCTTAATTCATTTCACTCAAATATTCAAAAGTCATGTTTTAATTTCCAGCACCATCTGCTATCTTCAAGAATCAAAGAAGCTGTATTCAGAGATAATTTTTAGTCTCCATGCAGTGGCTGAGAAGCAAAGCTAATAAAAATTTTAAAAAGGCAAAGAAATAGAAGGCTCTGAATAAAGACTGCATATATGCAAAGACATTAGAATTATTTTGGACAATATTTTTTAAAAAAAGCATATTGCTAAAATTCTGTTATGCCATGCAGGGTACATATACTTTTCCAAGCTGGGTTCCCACGAATTAGTCTTTTTTTGTGTTTTTCTAGATTAAATGAGAACAAAAGCCGAATAAAATGTTGGACAAAACTATGAAAATAATAATTGGAGCTATGATGTTGATTGATCCTGTCACATTTTCTAAAGTGTAAAGCAACATTTGAATAGCAATCTGGGCAACCATCCTAAAGTTCAAAGGGGATTATATATTGCACTTATGTCTTAGCAACAGAGAAAAAAACGTATGTTGTGAAATTGCCCCCTGCCTGCACATGTTAGGAAAAACTGTTTACACATTCCTAAAGAAATATTTGCTTTAGCCCTTTTAACTGGGATTCCACAAGATCCAAATATAATCAAAGTGTTTCACTAACTTAAGCATTAAAAAGATTATTCTAACATCCAAAGACCACATTTCCCAGGTTGCAATTTAAGACTTCCAGTTTTGATCTCTTCAACGTCAACCCGAGGATGTTTTTCCTTCAACTTTTTTTGCCAAATTCTATGTGGTTTAAAACTTACGTCTCCCTTTTGGCTTTTACGCCAAACAATTTCAATTCCTTCATCCTTTTCTTGATGAATCATGCTTCTTAGCTCTTATTCTTTTTGATGTAAGCTAAACCAGATGCTGTTTTGTGCTGTATCAGCCACTGATGCAGCTTAGAACAGTCAACAGCACTTGAGATTACTGCTTCAAAAAAAAAACCAGTCAAGGGATGGTGGCATTGCTCAATACTTTTTGGAAACCATTTTGTATCCCACTGACATAGGACCGGTAATTCCAATGGCACAGATTGAAGAAAACACACCAGGCCATGCTGCTCTCTTGCGCTTAAGAGTGTTTAGAGAGTACTTAGAGAGGAAGACTTGCCTTATAGCTACATTTTAAATACAGTATCTGTCTCCTTCAACATTTTCAAACAGAGTAAATTATTGGAAAATATATGAAAAGCATCTGTTTCTGAAAGTCTCAGGTTTGGCAACCAAAAACAAAGATATTGAAAAAAGTTATACTTCCTAATTGACCTAATATGTCTCCAAAACAGGAGACAAATTCTAACTCAAGAAGCACATACAGAAACTTTTTGAGGTCTCCATAAACAGCTTCCTAGGTAAACCTCTGAACCAGAATTCCATCTTTACCCTGTTAAAACAGCAAGCTATGTTTTTCCTCTTTCTCAGTTGAGTTCCATTCCCTGTCTTCTCTTCAGCCTCTCCCATAAAACCTCTTTTATGTTCTCCCTCTCTTATATTCAGTCAAAGAACTTACCCATCTGCCATCCTGCTGAGCACACTGAATGCTGGTAACTGTCTGGGACTTCAGAGGCATTAAAGTTCAAAACTAATAATATCACATACAGCCTGTTATCACTTAAGGTGAACTTAAGAAATGAAACTGCATGTGGCACATTAAGATATTGAAGATGTTTACATAAATTTGAATTGTCTAAAGTTTTATTATCGACACGGCAACAAATACTTCACATGCAAACAATTATGGCCTAGAGTTGAGACTTCAGATTTGTATCTTTGTATAATGCCACAGAATCACAGAGTGACTGAGGTTGGAGGGGACCTCTGGACAGCACCTGGTGAGGCAGGTATGTGGCATTCCACCCTTAAGGGGCAGGCAGCACCTAAGATTCATAGATGTTCTGGCTCAAAAAGAATGACAAAAGTCAGAGACTCTGCAAAAGCTTATGGAGTTTTATCAGTAAATTGCACACCTTGTATGGAAATTGGTATTATTACCCTGATCTCCTAGTATAATACAAGTACTCCATACTGAGTTTTCGACAAAGGGATAGGGTGAAGGGTAAGAGAGAGAGACAGATGAACTAAAAAGGGGGAGAGAGAAAGGAAAAAAAAAGAAAAAGAGAAAGAAAAAAAAGAAAGAAAGAGAAAAAAGAGATTACCAGTCCTGGTTCCAGTGACAATCCAGCTGATGACTTGCCCAGGGTCCCTCGGCACACGTGCACCCGAGCTTTGTGGAGGCTACTTTTTTATAGATAGGTTTCTTGCTTTCTGTGAAAATTAGTTATCATGCCCAGTCCTTCTAGACCCCTCTGAAAGTTGGTTAGAGGGCTCTTTAGCGTCTTGGTCCCCCCCTACAGTCTATGCTTACTTGTCAACTTGATTCCTGCTGTGTACCGTGTTGTGCGTATCTCCAGGAGTTAGAACAAGGATGTCAGTCCCAGAAAAGTGCTGCCCTACCTCTGTACAGCCCGCTTCTCCAGCCACATCCTGTTCTTTCTCACAGTGTGTTACTACCAACAACCCCTGGATGGCTCCACAGCTATCTGGATATATGGAGACATACACATTAGCGCCCTTATCTTCTAGACTTCTACAAGGTCCACCTGGAGTCAGCAGACCAGGACCATGTTCAGGTGATATTTTAGTATCTCCAAGGACGGAGATCCCACAACCAACTCTGTCCCAGTGCTCAGTCACCCGCACCTTAAAAAAGTGTTTCCTGGTGTTTAGAGGGAACAATTTGTGCTTCAGTTTGTGCCCATTGCCTCTGGTCCAGTCACTGGGCACCACTGAAAAGAATCTGGTTCCATCTTGTGCGCACCTTCCCTTCAGGTATTTGCCCACCTTAACGAGACAATTTCAGTCAGTGGCAATCTGCATCCACAGCAGGAGAAAGACGCAAGTTAAAAAGTGAGGCTAGAAAAGACCTTGGAAGATTAGTTTGACTTCATACCATGAAACATCCATTTTTCCCTCTCATAAGGCCAAGTAACTTCCACCTGAGAAGTCAGAATGGTTTACAAAGACCTACGCATGTTACCTTCAGCAAGCAAACTTATTGTGCTCAGCAAACCAAACCACACCTGTTTGACAGAATTTGATAGCAAAACCATGCTCATTTGCATGTATTATATTCTCATTCCTTAATTCTTCGAGACTAATCATTCTATTGATTTCATTAATCTCTTCAGGAATGCTAGGATCAGTGAGCTTTACTGGTTTTTAATTAGAGAATCACAGAATCATTTTAGGTTGAAGAAGACCCTTAAGATCTTTGAGTGCCACCATCAACCCCTCACTGCCAAGTCCACCACTACACCATGTCCCTAGAGTGCCACGTCTACACATCTTTTAAATACCTCCAGGTTTGGTGATTCCTTCACTTCCCAGGGTAGCCTGATCCAATAATTGACAACCTCTTCAGTGAAGAAATCTTTCATGGCAGCCAACATTACTAATATCCAGAATTTCTAGCACCCTAATATCTTAATCTCCCCTGGCACAACTTGAGGCCATTCCCCCTTGTCCTATCACTTGTTAGTTGGAAGAAGAGCCTGACCCCCACCTGGCTACAACCTCCTTTCAAGCAGTTGCAGAGAACAGTAAGATCTTCCCTGAGCCTCCTTTTCTCCAGACTGAACAACCTCAGACACTCCTCACAGAACTTGTTCTCTAGACCCTACTCATGCAAGCAATCTGACCTGCGCTTTCTGAATAGTGCCATGAAAGAAATTACAGTCAGTGAACCCTATCCATTCATTGCAGGACTTCTGACCGTTACACAGCCCCTCCTGGCTGGGCGTTGCTTAAAATTCAGCTTAAGACATATAAACAATACGCACTACTAGAGGTGCCAACCAATGACATCAGACACCTGTAAGAAACCAAACTCCACTCTACTGGTTCTGTATCTTTTAATTTGCACAAATTTGAAAATTATTAATATTTTAAATTATATTTTAGAATTATTCATATTTTTAACTAAACCCCAGAAAAATATAAAAAGACCAAAGAACGTCAGTGCAGTAAAGATGACCCTCACCCTACATTGCCTTTTATAGCCTGGATCAGCTTCCTTTTGAGAAAAGATCAAAGACCATGATGTAAACTTTTTGAAAAAATAAAAATGGTGGTGAACACAAAATTTTAACAGTAAATTACCTTGAAAAAAGTACTGAAAATCCTATCCAGTAATTTATAAGAAGGATATCGTATTCTGTCTTAGGGTAGTTTGCCATTCACTTCATGGAGAGATATATAGCAATGCCAATGCTTTTGGCAAACATTAGTGTAACCATAAAAGCTAAATTATTACCTACTTAGATGGTATCTAAGATTAAACAACCCGTAAAGCCGTAGTGCCTGCGTTTTCACACACCGGCCCCCGCCCGGCACCTGATGCAGGGTCTCCCATGCTCACAGCAGCCTGTTGGCAGCGCAGGCCCCCACGGCTTTGGATGGGGGAGCATCGGACAAACATGGGCTCACCATCCAGCCCACATGGACTCACGCTCCCGTGTCACACCTGCCACGGTAAGCACACCTCTCACCCCAACACGTCCATCCGTGCTGCTTTTAATCACTAAGACTACCCAAGTGCACTCACTGAACTCCTTCAAGCTCCGTAGCCGTCCATCCCCCACAGGTCCGGGCGTAGCTGTGCGGTAACCACACTCCCCGCAGCGCGGCAGACCCGCAGCCCCCGGGCAGGCAGCCCTCTCTCCCTCCCTCCCGCTTACAGCCCAGCTCTGCCGCCCCGGCCCGGCCCCCGCTCCGGGGACACGGGGGTACTCACCAGGACACGCTCCCCAGGCTGCCCCTCTCCAGAGTGCGGACCCACGGCTTGTACCACCGGATCTGTTCGGCGGCCGCTCCCCAGACCTTCTCGGGCTCCGCCAGGGAGGACTGGAAAACTTCCTCGTAGTCGCCCCGCGCCTGAGAGGAGGCGGCAGCGGCCGGGCCCGGGAGCGGGACC
>VWZG01012125.1:28855-72986 GCA_013396735.1 Grallaria varia
CTGAGCTCAGCCCAGCCGAGCCGAACTAAACAGAGCTGGGCTGAACTGAACTGAACTGAGCCGACCTGAGCCGAATTGAACTGAACTGAGCCGAACTGAGCTGAACTGAGCCGAGCCGAACTAAACTGGGCTGGGCTGACCTGAGCTGAGCTGAGCTGAACTGAACTGAGCTGAGCTGAGCCGAGTCGAGCCGAAGTAAACTGGGCTGGGCTGAGCTGCCCCACCCGCGGCGCTGCCCCCGCCGAGCGAGCGGAGCGGTGAGAGCGGCCCCGGCGCGGGGGCCGTGTCGGGCCGTGCGGACCCGACGGCGCTCGGCGGCGACCGCAGGCGGGAGGGAATTGACCGAGGACAGACCGACGGCACCCGAGAGTGTTGGTCACTGACGGCTCTGCATGACGCGCTGCCACAGTAATCCTCAAGTGTTCAGTTTGAAAGACATTCTTGCTTTGAGAAACTTCCCAGTGACAAAATGAGGCATACTGTTTGTGCCAGGGGAAAAAAAAAATAATAGTTTATTCCGTTTCTTAGAAGACCTCTATCATCTGTAGTGAATCTTTTGTTCTGCTTCTTTTTGGCGTAGATTCAGAAACCCTTCCTGAGTTTCAGTGGTAATGTTGCGGAGTATTATAAAGCACACATCAGGTAAGACGTACACCAGCTTCAAATGTAATTTTGCCACTTATAAAATTATTTTAGTGCTTTAATAGATCTGTCCATTACAGGTCTCTCAGGAAATTCTTCCTGCAGTCACATTATAAAAATGTCATGTGGCAAAGAGGAACTCAATAATGTGCTTTATATTCATGACTAACTTAGGCATCTGTTTCCTGATTGTTGTTGAATTAGTGCAACAGGAACGTAACAATCTGCCGCATTACAGATAAAGGAAAAAGGGGATGAGAGGAACTAGGTCGTTCCCCACTACAGGAGATTCAATATATGAAATCAATTTATTATCCTGGACCCAAATGTGGAAGATTTGGCCTAGAGTTTATCACAAGTTTTAGGTCAACTTCAAAATCCTTAATAGTCTTTCAGCATAGAGGCTGGTTGCTGCTGCTGTTTCCAAGGACTATATAATGAGCTCACAAAGAGTTTTCCGTGGCTTGCAGAGGCTATTGCATTGCCCAGCGCCCTATGAACTACCTGTCCTGTGCTGCACTGCCATTCACCTCACGCTCCTCCCCATCAGTGCCTGAATAACATACACCCCTGAGTAGCATAATGACATTTCCAAAAATGTTTCAAGTTAAGAATAAGAGACATCAGAGACTGACTTCTAAAAAAGAAGTTAATACCCTCAAAACATAAAATATCTGAAGTGGACATTTTATAAAAAGTTCTCTACTGCAAGTTACAGCATGCTAACAAAGCAAGAAAATAAAAAATACATTTCTTTAAAAAAAACACCAGTAAACCCCAAACTTGTTCGCAAATGTAATAATTTTATGATTACTTTCGTAAAACACTGCTTTGGCCCATACTTTCACCATTTTGACAGAACTTTTGCTGTCAATAGAGTACACGAACCAAAGTTTTAAAATAAATAAAAATAAAGAGAAGCTTGAAGAGACCATGAACACTGTGGCACCATGACAGCCCTGAAACCAGATATCACTGAAATCATTGTACAGACATCCCAGAAGAACAGAACTTCCCAGTCAGTTCATACATAGTTGATCTTAGCATTTAAAAAATATTGTATTTTTTATTTCCTGTCTGTATGATGGTTATGTTAAATTTGACTTAAAAGAAAAATTTTGACTGAAAATTGTTACGGAATCACGATTAATTTTTTTGCGTGTGCCTGCTCAGAAATCATCACGCACAGCCTTAGATGGTGTTCATAATCCCACTACAGCTGAATCTAGTGCACTGTCTGTCTGACTGAGGCATGCAACTGGCAGGCTTAAGAAGAGGTATCAGTTGCCTCAGCCTGATTTGTGAATCCCACTCCCCCAAATGAAATTTTTAGATGTACATTATGTCCAGTCCAATGGAGTAACCCTTCCTACTAATTGCCTTACAAGGTACCTTGATCACAAACAGTTTGATGCCCATCTAATTTGGACCTGTAACAATTGCATAGAGCCAGCCTCTGGGTGGTGATAGCAATCTGTTTCTGAGCTGAAATATCTCCCTTTTCCCTAAAGGGGAGGAAACTGTGGAGGCCAGGGGAGCTAAAATATTTAAGGATATGCATTTTGTAACAGGCTAGTTGCAGGCACTAACACTGAATTATCCTAGGATTTAAACACCTAATGGGTTGTGTCTGGTGATGCCTAACATTTCTTGTGGTGTTGAAGAGCAATGCTAACCATTTTTCCACTCTGTCCATAGTGGGTTTAATGTGAAGCATTCAGCAAAGGAATTCACACGGCAACAGTAAACGCTTTGGTATTCATTTTGAATATAGTCCTAGGAGAAATCATACACTAGAGGTGTAGGGGGTACAAATGAACTTAATCAGAACACCAAGTGCATTAAATTCTTATTTTAGCTAAAATCCTACAATCTTTTTCCTGAATGTTTCTAATGATTGTCTGTGGAACATACTTTGTTAATTAAACTCATCATGGCTAACACTGATAGCTAAGAGGGCAAAGAAGGGATTGCTAACTCTCCCAACTGCCTGCTATTAATTTAAGCTTTGCTTACAAATGCCATTATAACAGATTTCTGAACCTATGTATTTTCCCTCTAAGGATTTTTTTTCTTTTTTGCAAAATGTGATGCTTCCAAAATTCACACTCAATGTCAAGAGATGTGTGTACCAATTACCCTTGTAGCTATAGACCTTCTTGAAAAACATATGTATGTTTCTAGGCATAGATCTAGCAAAGAACAAACTCTGAAACATGGTGCAATTCCCAAAAAACCTTATATGAAGCCTTTATTTTGTTTTAAAAAGTTTTTTTTCCCCCCACACCTGTATCCTTTAATGTAAGCCATGCATGTTTGAAGATACGTGTGTGTTGAAAACAGATTAGCAGAAAAGTAGTATAAATATCATCTCTTGTATACGAAATGCTCTGACTGTCCTGGTGCACAAGACTTCGGCAATTCAAATTTCAGCTAGAGCCCTTTTATAAGTACAAAGTAAAACTGTAGTAAAAGAATCAGTACCCATGTTAAATCACCTTGCTACATATCTATACCACCTTTTGTTAGGTTTCACAGTTCTGTATACTACTTATATCTAAAAAATAGAGGCAGTCACAGTTTTCTAAAATAGTGTGCAGAGTTAAGGTCAAGTAAAAATAAACTTTTCCATTTTCCTGAAAAGTGATGAAATAGTATCAGTAACTGCCACTTTCTAAGGGACATAAGTAGATAAAATTATCATTCCAGTTTAATATCCAGCCTCAGAATATTAAACATATCACAGCTTTCTTTGAAATCTACTAAAACTCTTGTACAGAATTCTAAATAATTATTGCTTGAAAAAAATATGTCCACAATGGATCACCCCTCTGCCTGCTGAAGTGCTGGAATTCACGACCTTCTGTTTATTTCTGTCGTCTAAGAATGAGTGTGTAGTGTGCTGGGAGACTAATGATGAGAACTTATAAAAATGCTAAAATATCTGTCTCCGCAGGCAAAAGCCACTTTTAAAAGATGTCTTGAAAGTGCTGAAATCAAAGTCTGGCTCAGTCCAGATGAAAATGAGTTAGAGATCCTCTGGGATGAAAATGTGATTCTAGTTTCAAATATTACTGATGTTATCATTTGGTTCCCCACTGAGTAGCTCTTACAGTTCATGACAGCCTGTATTTCATCCATATTTTTCCAGATCTGAGTTCTGTTTCTGAAAGCATCTTGGGCTTTGAAAATATGAGAAACAAAACCAGACAGAAAATGGGGATTTCTTAGTTTAAAAACAAAACCATAACCAAACAAACAAGCTAAAAAAAACAAACAAAAAACCCAAAAAAACAGCCTCACATTATGTCACTTAACAAATCAAGCCCAAGCAAAATATTTTCATGCAAACGCAAAATTTATGGTAAGTTCTTCAGTATTTAGGCATGTGTGAGGGAGAGTCCATGCCAAATTCTCTGGGGAATAAGTAGAATTTTAGCTTCTGCTTTGTATTTTTGCTGTTGTGCATTTAACTTACAAATTTGATGTGATTTTATAAAGACTGTAATTGAACTTTGATTTTTATATATTCCATGTCCCTGAGCTGCCCAGCTTCCTGAAAGCCAATTATTGATTATTTGCCTCTACAAGAGTAAAATCGGCTGTTTTATCCAAAGCTATTCCCATTTGTTTCATAAGTCTCTACTATTGTTTTCCAGATCACAGCACCAGAACCATCACAAGCAAAAGGACTGTTATTACAAAACTTTCAACATTTAATCCATATTCTATGAAGGAGAGAAAAGGACTTCAGGCACTGACATTCTTATTGATGTTCCTTCTGAACAAAAATAAACATGAATTTTACAACTCTTTTTTTTTTCACCCAGAAAGCTGTCTGCAAAAGATTCTGTTAGCCCTCAGTCTGTGTTAGTGTTAACGTCATTTATTGTCAAGTATTGTCATAAAAATAATCTTTAAATTACCTGTTATATAAGTATTTCTTATCAGGAACACTTTCTGAAATTGAGAATACAGCTCAAGAAGTATGAAAAAGTTCGTTTCTCCACTACTGGAGGAACTTTATGCTTAGAAATGACAATAAGTCCTATTTTCAACCTTCAGTGACTAAGATAAAACAGGAAAGCTGGTTTTTCCCCAAGTATTTGGGCTCAACTAGATCTAACATACAGTGATTCTGTCTTCTGTCTTGGAGAGATGAGGAGGGTGAGGGGGGACATGGTTTGCATGTAGGTAAAGATGAAAAGAAAAAAACAAACACATATGCTAGAGATTTTCAAAGCAATACCTAAAATCTAGTACTGAGCTGCTTTCACATTCAAAGCGCTGCATTTCACATGAGAGCTCTGGGTGCACAAAGAGTGCAGAACTTGCAGACTGGGCTAAAGACTCTTAAGACTCTCTTAAAAGCACAGAGTTACTTGGCAGAGCTTTAGTATTTATCTCGTTGTCACACCTCTGTGCACGAAGCTGTCAGTCATATTGCCAGGGCAGCAAACTTTCCTAGGAGCCATATAGCAAATTATGGTTCATCCTAATAGCATATACTGAAGGGCCTCTTTTTGTATAATTGATGTTGACTTAGTCTGCTCCGTTTCTGGTTATCTCACGAAGCTTCATTCTTGCAATCCAATTCTCAACAGTTGCTGGATTTTGTCCTCGTAACATTATTTCATGATCCTTATTCCACTACAGGACTATATTCAGCGTATGACAAGAAAAGTTAATGTTCAAACACCATGGCAATGTGCTGGTTTATTTCCTCTGCAGAATTATCTTGCAAACAAACAAGAAATTAACACTTTAATTGACTAAGTGCAATTTTAGAAGCATATTTCATTGCAACTGCCTTTTATTACTGTGTGCTATATTTTTAAGTATGCACGATCATTCAAAGCCATAAAACAAATAATCCTGTGAATTTCTTGAATGATCCCACTTTTGAGTGGCTCCAACTGGTGAAGAATGGATGAAATTTCAAAGCAGCTTAGCTGTGAAATAGTAGCTGTCACTCAGTTTGCCCCAAATAACATCAGTAATAATCTCTGAAAATAGCTTTTTCTATAGCTCATCTTGCAAATTAGCATGTCATAGGATTCTGGGAGAACCTAAATAAGAAAAATAGGCATGAATTCATGTCCAAGAATCTCTGCATGAAGCAGAAAAACTCTTACTGGTAAACCAGCAGCAATACTGTATGTCCAAACACATTCAGTTGTACATCCAAGTCCACATTTTCTCGTGGCCTCATTCTTTTATGGTGCTGAACTAGGCTGCCAGACATTTACATTTGCAACCTTTAGAAAAACAATTCCAGAGTTGAATTTCATGGCTATGGTGATTTTAGATTGCAAGGCAAAAATTTTAGACTCATTAAATCTAGGCCAAACATCATTGATTATAACAAAGCAGAGGCTACACGCCCACCCTCATGGTATTATTTTTTTTATTAATTTACAGTCACAATAGCTCTTTGTACCAGTGTAGAACAAATATAGCAGATTCATGGAGCCTTATCCAACTTTTCACACATCAAGGAGAAATAAAAGGTCAAAGGCAGTGAAGAACCTTCTGCCATCAGATAACCTCTACGGAACTGGAAAAAGATAGTAAAACCAATTTCGTTGTTAAAGTAGTATCATTGAAGGGGATTTCAATAAGGCAGACATCCCAAACTGAAACTTGGTCATTTGCCTTATCACTGCTATCCAATTTTCCTTCTCCAAGCATCCTGAAGTTTACTCACAGTACCTATATGGTTCCGATTTTCAAGGGTCAAAGGAAGGAATTTCAGCATGCACAGTGCATGTTCAAATATTTGCTCCCTTCTGTTAAGGGAAAGCACTGAATGATTTCTGGGTGTGTGTTTTAGGTAGTGTACAACATTGGATCTTCAGGATTTATTTTTCAGTAATAGCTTTAGGGGGCTTTTACTCAATAGTTCTATTCACTGGAGTAGCTGGCCTGCTTATAAATCTACTGGACATTCAGCTGGTTCTTCCCTAGTTATCCAGTGTGTGTGTTTGGAATTATATAACAAATTATATTTTATTGTGTAATTTAATTGCAGAGAGGACTGAATTCATGCATATATGTGTGAAATGTTTAGATATTAATTACAGATGACAGCTTCAGCATCCAATATGAGCTTGAAATTTGTTAAAATTTTAGAACCAAATCTCATGGGCTATACCCAAACAGATTGTTTTATCGGGTGTCAGATCCCAAAGAGCCCATTTTAATTGTGTCTATGTATAATGGTCTTTAGAAACTAGACTCCAAAGTCTGACTTCTTGGCCTCTGGAATATTATGCTAGCAAAACCAATGTCCAGACTTTATATCTCATGGTGAATATAAAAAATGCTTGAGTAAAAGCTGAGTCTTTATTTTTCAAATAGATTTGGTTTTCCTCTCATAAAATTTTACATGGCCTCATTAACAGCTGAAAATGATTTTTATATGCAGTTAATGCTTTGATGTTTTCAAGAAGTCTTCTGTAAAAAGCCACCCCAAAGGATGCCACTCCCTTTATGGAACACTATGATATTCCACATGGAACAAAAAAAAAAAAAAAGCATCCTTCCTTGTAACAATTGGAAAATCCAGAAGGAATCTTCTGTAAAATTCAGTTCCCAAAAGGTTGATCTATTTTCTCGACAGATACCATATTTAATGAAAAAATGAACTCACAGGATTCTATTTTCCCTTTAACAATATCTGCTCACTCTTTACACCATTTATGGTTTACTAATAAATGTCATCTTTCCTTTTAGTTAGATGTAGGTAAATGTGGAAAACAAAAGCTACAACCTCTCATTCTGGCACTAACTGATACAACAGTAGATAAAACATCACGAACAAAATAGAAAAACTTGCTCTTTCTGCTTGCTAATTGCATGATGGCTAAATATCACAAAATTTGGTATTAATAATTATACAATCTAGGCCCTGTGAGCTAAACAATCTCTGACTAACATTAACTACTTTTTAAATTTTAAGAAAGATCTTGCTATAAAGAGTATTAAACTGTTGTGGATATTTTCCAGGTCTAATTTGATAAGCCCTTAGTTTCTCTTTCTGGCAGTCAAGAATTCTGAATATTAGGAAAAAGGATGAATTACCAATTAATCTCTCCTTCCAAAGCTAACAGCATGGACATATATAGGTTAACTTTTTAATGACAACTACTGTGTGGTTTTGTGTCCCATAGGTTGTTTGCTACCTAGGTTGTTATAGGGTGTTACCAATCTTAAAAATCTTCACGTACAAGAATCCCTATGTATGGGAAAACATTCCAATCATACACATTTCTTTACATTTTATTAACAAAACAACCAGACTAAACACAAAGGACAGTAAAAGATAAGGATTAATTTAAAGACTGAGATTAATTTAAAATAAATTAATCAGAGAAATGAATACTTCTTCAAAAAGTTTTTTTTGATAATTTTTGGCAGTAACAGTCTTATTTTCTTAGGACCTCCAAGCATAAGAACAAAATGTCTCAATATCAACCAAGAGATTTATTTCCAGCCATCAGATCAAGGATGTGCTTGGGTAAAGGTCAATCCCCTCTGATTTCTGTCTCAATACCTGTAGTGCCAGTTCAATCAACAGGGTTGTCTAGACATTGCAATTTCAAGGATGATATTTTGGAGGGAAAAAAATCCTTCATATGCCGAATATTTTTGCGTACATTTTTAAGGCTTTTAGAATTTTTGCAAGGTTTCCTCTAGGTACATAAATATTTTGAAAATGCATGCTTTACTAAGAAAAAAAAAAAGATGTTGTAATACAGACAGTAAAAACAAGTGGCAAAATCACAAGTAGTAGTTTTCTTATGAATTTTTTCTTAGTAACATCTTAACCAAAGGAAGAATTACTCCATTATGATATATCTTCACATCAAATTTTGGTTTCTTTCTGTATTTCTACATCAAAAAGATCAGGCAGTGTGACTTAACAAAGCAAAACAAAACAAACAAACAAAAAAAAGCAGACTCTAGTATAACTTCAACCCTAACTGAAATTTTCATTTTCTGTCACAAACTTCACAACCTTTTTGTAAATCAAAAATGACTGAAGCCATCCTTCGTCAGCCTGAAGCAGGTCCAGCCCACACCTCCCTTCTCCTGACTGCCATTGCTAATGTGTGCAATACAAAGGGGAGTCAGGGCAGGAGGAAGGAGCTGCCTCATTTTGTTGCCCAGGGATAGAACAATGACTTGGAGATAGGAGCTGGGTTTGCAGTCCAGGCTTAGCTCTCCAGGTTATTTCACAGAATTGGAAAATAATTGAAGTTGGAAGGGACCTCTGGAGGGAAGCTGGTCCAATCCTCCTGCTCAAGCAGGGCCACTTGGACTCCAGAAGGCTTTTGAATATCACCAGTTATATGCTAGTGTTCAGTCACCTTCACATTAAAGAAGTGTTTCCTGATGTTTGGAGGCAACCACCCAAGTTTCAGTTTGTGCCCATTGCCACTGGTCTTGCTTCTGGGCACCACTCAGAAGAACTGCCTCCATCCTTTCCTGTGATGGGATGGAAGGGAAGGATCTTCCTGGGAGGGAAGATTTGCTTCTTCCCATCTTTGGGCATTTCTCCTAGTTGCTATGACTGATCAAAGATTATCAAGGGTGGCCTCACAATGACATTAGGAGGCTCCCTCAGTACTTGTCAATGCATCTCATCAGGTCCCATTGGATGTATGTATGTTCAGTTTGCTTAAGGATTCTCTGACCTGATCCTCTTCCACCTAGGTTACATCTTCCTTGCAGCATACTTTTTCCATGGTATCTGGAACCTGAGATTGCCAAAGGACAGTCTTGCTAGTAAAGTCTGACATTCAGTAGGACATTCAGTACTTTAGCCTTTTCCATGCCCTGTGTAACCAGGTCTCTTGTCTCATTGAGCAATGGGTCCATAATTTCCCTAGTCTTCCTTTCATCACTTATTTACTTATAGAAGCCAGATTCAATTACATTTGGGATTTAGCTTTCCAGACTTCATCCCTTGGATGCTCAGACAATGTTTCTGCATTCCTCCCATGTTGTCTGTCCTTCTTCCACCCTCTGTATGTTTTTTTGTTTTTTGAGTTTGGTCAAGAGTTCCTTGTTAATCTATCCAGGCCTACTGGCATTTTTACGTGCTTTGATAGTCTTTGGGATAGAATTCTTTTGAGCTTTGAGGTGTTTTGATTTTACTTTATGGACTTTATATAAAATCCACAAAAGGGAAAAGTAACAAAGCCATTCCTGGCCTACAAAATACACATTCATGTGTATGTGACACAGTCCTAGAGGTACTTGGCTTGCTTTGCAAATTATGCCACCTGCAGTGTTCCTGCAGTGTGCCTCCAGCCTTTAACCAGAGGAAGGTCAGACTGCAGGCTTAGAGTTAATTGCCTCATCTGCCTAAAAATTGATTTAGATATCTCAAACTTTTAAGATATTTCTTATACCCATATAGCCCTTTGATAGTTGCACTTCAGTCAGTGCAACTTGAGGACTTTTAAATAGAGGGATGTATGTTTAGATATTCTATTGAACTGGAATTCTCAACAGCCTTGTAGAAAGGCGTACAACACAGTCATGTTAGAATTTATCTTCATTTATACACAGTACAGCATTTTTACCCCTGTTTTGTAGGAGTGTCATGACTAAATAAGGCACAAAACAAATAAATCCTCTTTTTTGTTTTTGAACTTGTGACCTAGAGATGATTCATGGTAGCTAATTAATCAGACTTATTTATTTCACTCAATTCCAGGACTCATGTTGTAATGAATCCCTCACAAAAAACAAAAACAAAAACAAAAACAAAAAAAAAAAATTGCTTTTGACTTCTATTGCCTAATGAATTACCCACTNAAACAACAACAAAAAAAAACACCAAAAAACCAAAAAAACCACAAAAAAACACAAAAAAAAACCAAACAAAAAAAACCAAAAAAAACCAAACAAAAAAACCCCAAAAAAGCAAAAAAACCACACCTGCTTATGTTATAGCTGTATGTGCTTGAGAGGGTTTGTGCTTTGCTGTTGCTTTTTAATCATCTTTAAATTTACTACTTCTTGTAATGAAGTATTTGTGTATTTATAATAGTATTCTGTTTACCCCTTAGATTATTCATGCCTGAGTGCCCATACTGCAGAAAAAAGTTTCATGAGCCTCAAGAAGATAGCACTATAAAAAGAGGAAAAACATAAAACAAGCACTTGCATACTCATATAAGCTTCTAGCTAAACCGTATTGTCCAATCCAGTGATGACAGTCCTCCCATGATGTACCTCATTTTTAATAGGATATATTTATTCCTAATTGTACAGTATCTCCTTACCTAATGTCTTTCTAAATGAGCCACATGGTAGCTAAGCATTTCAACAAAGCACACTCTTAAACTGAGATGGTTGCCCCTAACCTGAATCTTTTTTATGTAACAACTCCATGTATTAGCAGGCTCTTCTATTTCACATTTTGACTTTCAGAAAATTAAGCTGTTTTGTCATGGTGACAATGGACAAGTGCCCCCATGAAATTCAATCTTGCTATATTCATGTTTGAATTAGATGCATAATCCCATAATTTCTTCAATTGTTTCTATTCAGAGAAACACGGATTTCCCTAACTTGCTTGTTTCATTTTCGTAAAACACATTTATTGTTCCTCCCAGTGCTAACTTTATAATTAATCTTCACAACACTTTATCTAACTGTGTTTTCACAGAGCTCAATAACTTTTTTTGCTCAAAAAAAGCAAAATCAGAATGTTCAATTTGCCACAAAACTCAAATCTATGTATTTACACCAGTGAATTATATTTCCTATTTAATTCCCTCTCTCACTCACCTGCAAGGATCTATTTTGAAATTTCTTGAAGATTTTTCTATTTCTGCTCTTTAGGACTTCCTGAAGTCTTTTCTCATCTTAGTAGTGACAGAAAGTAGCCTGCAATTGGCTTCTAAAGTACATTAAATATGCTATCACAGCAAATCCTTCTGATCCTGTATTACTGACGGTTCAAAAAAATATTTTTTCCACTTCCTACTCTATTAATCAGGCCTCTCATCCTTCTGCCTTTGAAATGTAAAGTTTGTCTCCTCTGACTGCTAAACAAAAAGCTTCACCATGCATGCTGTGCCTTCACCTCTTCTTAAATTCACATCAGTTTCTCCTGTTTCCTTCTGAATCACAATTTTGCAAATTAACAGAATGAAATTACCTATACAGTAGTCTCCTCCACCATCTGTTGATGTCATTACCTGCTCTTCTTATTTCCAAAGATCTCTGTCTTATAATCCTTTGGTAAAACACTTTGAGATTGAGGCTACTCTATTCCTTGTCCTGGGTTACTGAATATTTCTTCCTCCCTTGCACAGAATAGGGTGACATTGTGCATCTCAAAAAACAATGTCATGAAAAGCGGAAATAAAAATGGAAGTTTTGGCTATTACCTGAGTCTGGTACAAGATACAATATGCTACTTTTCATCTTTAAACTTTTATGTATTTATACATCTAGAGGCTGCAGAGGAAGGCATTAACTCCACATCATTATTGTACTGATTCAACAAAAATAACATTAATGAATATAAAGACAATCAGTTTAAGTAATGACTTGTCTGCTGTATAATCTTTCTCCTTTCATTTTAAGTAGATCTGGAAAAGCTCGTATTGCTCTGTGGGTAAAGGAATCCGAGAGATATCAAAGCTTAGCCACAGAAAAGCACAATATAGAGCATCCTATCTACCACTCCATGTGCTGGAGACCTTGTCCGTTTTGTGTAATTTATAGCATTTGTACAGTGATCCATTCATGGTTCCCTGAAAAAGTTTAGTAACTCTGTGAAAATATACTTTTACAGAATCACAGAATTACAGAATGTGCCGATTTGGAAGGGACCCATAACAATCATTGAGTCCAGCTCCTGGGTCTGCACAGGACCATCCCCAGGAGTCACACTATGTGCCTGAGAGTATTGTCCAAACACTTCTTGAATTCTGTCAGAACAGAGTGCCACTTTTCTAGTTGTGGAGGAAAAGCTGACAGTGGGGGGATGCTTCTTTCACCTATTGCCACTGCAGGATTGCTTTATATAGCCACACAGAATTAACCAAGAGCTAGAGCATCCACAGGCTGAATTAGTCTCATGACGTTGCTAGCAAGCCAATAACCATCCACAGAGGAATGTCATGCATCTACCCTACTTTTGAATTTCTGATTCTTCCCCTTCATCCAAACCCAGGTGAATTACTTTTGAAGGAGTTCCTGCATTACATGAGGGGAACACAAAAAGATTTTTCCCCAGGTCCCTTAGCATTGTTGAAAGTGGTTATCAAAAGAACTGTGTGAGATGCACTCCTGGAAAGCATTTTTTTATTACCAGGCTTGTAGGTAATAACTTTGTCATGTATTCCTACACTTAGTAAGCCTTGGCAGAACTCTAGAAGAGACATGACAATATCAGTAGTAAAATGAACAATTGGTGGGACTCAAGAGACCAATGTTTACTGCTGACCTTCTAGAAAGAAATTTAAACTCTGTGCTTTAGCCTCTTCCTCTACAAAATGCAGTCTCGACAGTTATCTCCCTTAGAAGTGTTTTCGGATCAGTTGGTAAAATCTGAGTTATTGACAATTGCTTCTGTGCAGCAGCATGGTGATCAATGTGCCCTCTATCTGCAGGATTCAACATCCTGAGTTTCTTTGTCACTTTCCTTAGTCACCATGGGCCATTGACATCAAGTCTAATAGAATAAGTTTGTGCTAAAAGTAAAGACAGCTCTGACTGGTTTGCTTTCTATCTTTGTGCTGGCTTTATATCAGTAGTGCTTTCTGATATACCATTTTCCTCCTTCCATGCTACTCACAACAATGCAGCCAGACAGGGATAATTGTAATGACAAATGAGTTCTCGGTTGTCATATTAACTGGCTTTGGCTTCTACATACATCTAGTGCATTTCAACAAAAAATTCCACAAAAGATTCAATCACAAGCTAGATGGCAGGTCCACTGCTTTCATCAGAACCAGCTGCATTAAATAACAGAAAGGAGGAAACAGTCAGAATACAGTGAGTGTCACAAAAACACAATCTTTTACCTGCACAGCCCAGAAAAACGTTTAAGTGAAGCTTCACTCCCAAATTCTTTTCTATTTCTCATCTGGGAATCAGGAGGTTCTAATAGGTGAGAAATGGATATTTATGAGTCATATAATAAATTATAAACATAACCTACAATCATAAGTGTTTTTATTATAGTTGCAACCAGCTACAAGTTGTGTGCAGGCCTGTACATATAGATATCTCAAACAGTAATGCATTATTGCAATAGTTTCTAGGACAACCTGTCTTGGACAATAGAGATTATATTTAAATTAACAAGGCATGGGGCACAATGGAAATGGATATATAGAAGGAAAAAGTTGGTGCTGAGATCCATAATGGCTAAAAGAATGTCTTTTTTATTTTTTTAGTAAAAAAAAATTTTGGATTTTGGATTCCCTTTAATCTGATCCCAAGCATTAATTTGTTAGCAGCTTAAATGTATTGCATGCATCTTGGAGCATATTTCTGCTTTATCATCATATGAAGGGAATTCCACCTGTCTGCCCAAGGTCTTGTCTGTCATGTGAAATTCCAGAAATTTTCACAGAACAGGCCACACTCAATTTCTTTGTAAACATTACAGAAGTTTTGAACTTCAGGCAGTGGTTTGCATAAAATGATCAAATAAAATCTGTAAAGGTTTTGTGGTAACAGCCTACCTTCTCTCCCCAACAGAACAGAAGTACTGCCCAAGGTGGTAAAATGCGGCTAAATGCACTACTGGCCAACTGGTGCTCAGTCACTGCTCAAAGGCACAACATAATAGGGCACATTGCCAAAATAATTTAAGGACTTGAATGTACTCACTTGTTTTCTGATTGCTTAATAAATACTGTTCTGGTTGAAAAACAAAACAGAAACCAGCTGTTAATTTTAAAGAGTTCATTTTCTGGTTCGTTTTATTGGCATTTTTTTAACATGAGTCACAACACTGGTAAATAAAAGTCTTATTTCAGTGCAGTTCTTTAAAAGAAGACTGATATCAAAATGCAGTTTCTTCCTGTAATTTTATTTTATTATCTGTGTTCCTCTTGCTTACTAATACTAAGCTGTTTTTGTATCAACCAGTGCTCTTTTCAGTACCAGAGCGTTTGATGGCTGCCCTAGTATTGATTATGATGTAAAAAACAGGTATGTTGATCCCTCCTAGTTCTGATGGGAGAACAAAAGAAAGTGGCAAAGAAGCGAGAAACTTTCTGACAAATCAGGCAGCTAAAGCTCAAGAAGTCAATAATTAAGAGAACAGATAATTGAATATATTGAGTTGGACTGGTACAGAAACTCAGTGAATCCTGTGCAGACATGAACAAGAGGCAGAGGTAGCACATCTGACTCTCCTTCCTGTGCACAAAGAAAACAGAAGAAACCTTGAGAATGTATCATAAAAGTCTGTCCAATGACAATAAAAATTAGCACAATCCGAAATAGTTTTTTTTCTGAAGCACATTTTCAAATAGAAAAACTTACAAAAGCTCCTTGTAGAAAACATTTTTCTTGCAATTAATTATTTTAGTGTCTAAGCGGATGCAATTTGATTTCTGTTTGTGAGGAAAATGCTTAACTGCAAAATTGAATGTTATATTAAGATAGTTTTATAGCAAATCATGGCAATTATTTCACTCACATTAAATTATCTGCTGGTTTTTTCAACATGATATTTTTGTAGACTATCTTTTAAAGATTTATTATTTCTAAAAAAAGCCCTGGTGAAGTGATGTGGCCAGAAGAATATTTATGTAATCAGTCTTGCTTTTGGCTAGTATCCGCGAGATTTCATTTAATCCAATAATAAGATATGCAAAGCCCATCTACAAATAGTAATCTCTTTTCCTACTTTGGACATAAAAGGTGAATCTTAGTAGTCAGTGAACAAAACTTCTGTGGAGCCCGTAGCTGCAACAACCTTTTTCCATGACAAGCATTCAGAGGTCATAAGCTTTCATCTCTTATACCTAACTTAGAAGCTGAGTACTTTCGAACGCACTAATTCACTTCCCCAACAATACTTGAGTGCACAGTGCTAACCATGAGCACTCCACCTGCTACTGCTCATTATTTATGGTCAAAGCTGTTAATGCATTCCAGCTGGCTCACTTTTATGGCCAAAGCACTGTCAGTATACAGGATGCTGTTTCTTTGAGTTCTGCCAGTGTGGAAATGACGTGTTATTGTGCCTTTCTCACCAAATTAGATTACCTCTCATTTTTTCCTTTGAGCATCCTGTAAAATTTCAGAGAAATACACTGCATTGTTTCAGTTAAAAATTACTGATTCCTATGATAATTTTGATATAAGCACGTCTAATGAATGTGTGACCTTTTCTGAACCACAAACCAAAAAATGTATGGAGAATTAATATTAAAATGCATATTTCATATATTGGAGATCTGAGCTGCACACAGGTGAGGACCAAAGAACCCATCACTCTACCAAGGGGTGAGTCAGAAATGAGCAGTGGGGTCTTAGAGCAACCCATATCAGCTGTCGGATGCTTACCTGGGAGTTCAAATTATTCAGCAGCTTCCCAGTTACCACAGTGCCATTGCCAGTTATGGGCGCTGCACTTGATCTACTTGCAGATATATGCAGGACACATAGGTGCATCACCTGAAATTTTGGTCTTGCTCATTTGCATTAGTGAGAATCTTGTCTACAGAAGAATGTAAGATCATGCTACATCGGTAATGATCCATGGAGCCTATTGTCAAATCAGTGAAATAAATACATTAGATTTGGTTCAGCACAAGAATAGGATGTGTGCTTGGTGGACAGAAGGGAATAGAAACACCATAACATCCTCGCTGGCAGAAGCCCTTCAAATCCTTGCTATTTGAGGTAATCAGGATACAAAAAGGGCTTTGGAATACCTCCTTTTAAAAGTAAATGTTGTACAGCTGTAGGTCTTTTGAAAAAATGGTCATATACAAGCTTCTATGAAAATTAGTTTACAATAGTTTAATGATATTAAAAAATGCACAGTTGCTTTTTAAATTTTGAATAGCAAACTGTCACATACTTTATACTCTCCTCATGAAAAAAAAGGTAGTCATCAGAAAGACCAGGCGTTATTTAAGGTTTTCATTTAAAATACCATAAACACTAACTTTGAAATAAGGAGTGTCAACAAACCACACATCTTTAATTAGATTTTCATTTATTTGCATTTAAAAAGAATAAAAACTTTGAGACACAGCTTTTCTTAATTTAAAATTCCTGAAGTGTTTCTAAGGATGGAGTGGCTTGGTCCTTTGATATTGCTGCCACTTATACACAGAATTATCAAAACTCAAGCCTTAAAAATGCAGCTACTTTTCTCTAAAGTTTACAGTATAATAATTTTAAAAAATTATTGCCATTTTAATGTACTGCAGCAGATATTTTGAATATAATGCTGTGTTAAAGAGGAAACCAAATCAAAATGTTAAAAATAGCCTTGCCTTATTCCTAAAATATACTTCATTATCCAGAAAGATTCACAAGAAAGGTAATATTGAAATGCTTTGAGAATATTTTTTCAAATAATTAAAAAAGGAAAGGTGATGCAAACTGACTTCATAATACTGTACTTCATTTCTATTCAGTGGTATTGAAAAAACAAATACATATTTGGATTTTTTTCTAATTCTTGTGTAGTATGCTTTGCTGGTGACTTACTTGTCCTAATTATAAACTCCTATGCTGCACTATCTCCATGTCCTTTTTTTTGCAGAAATGAGTGAAAAGTTTTATTTAAGGTCATCAGAAAAAAAATATGCCCTATTTCGGTTTCTCATTTTCTAGTTATTTATGCACTTTGCCTTGTTTTATGAGTACAGCATAGCAGAAATATTTGTCAGGTTCAAACAATAGTTTCTAAAAATCTTTGGGGAGTAGAGATGCAGTGGTTCATTCCTTCTAATTCACTTGCGATGTCTAAACACTCTTCAGCAAAAATTGACCCTCTTGATTTTTCTTAGTCTCATTTTCAAGTTTCCTCATAATTCCATTGCACTGAAATATAGAATAGAATCACAGAATCATAGAATTGATTGGGTTGGAAAAGACCTCAGAGATCATCAAGTCCAACCCTTGGTCCAACTCCAGTCAGTTTACTGGATCATGGCACTCAGTGCCACGTCCAATCTCAGTTTAAAAACCTCCAGGGATGGTGAATCTACCACCTCTCTGGGCAGGCCATTCCAATGCCTGATTACTCTCTCTGGAAAGAATTTTTTTCTAATAGCCAACTTAAATTTCCCCTGGCAGAGCTTAAGCCCGTGCCCCCTTGTCCTATTGCTGACTGCCTGGGAGAAGAGACCAACGCCCACCTGGCTATAACCTCCCTTCAGGTAGTTAGAGAGAGTGAGGAGGTCACCTCTAAGCCTCCTCTTCTCCAGACTAAACAGCTCCAGCTCCCTCAGCCTCTCCCCATAGGACTTGTGTTCTAGTCCCTTCACCAGCCTTGTTGCTCTTCTCTGGACCCGCTCCAGCACCTCCAGCTTTTTTGGGGGGGAAAGAATGGAGTTGGATCTTATTCCAGTTTGGTTTGGTTGCAGTTTTTTGACAAAACTTTGTACGGCCTTGCTATGAAAAGGCAGCTACTTCCTTGTATCAAGTAGAGCAAATTTTTTATCATCCACATCTGAATCAATATCCTACAGTAATTTATAGTCTGATTCTTTTGTACAGTACTTGATCAATTAGTTTCCATTCCCTGTTTGAAAGTAGAATTTCATGTTAGAGAAGTCATACTTTACAAATGTGAATGTTCTGCGCCAGCTGTGGGGAAGGCAGACAGAGAGAGAGTGAAGGGTTTTTTGCTGGATATCAGTAAAAAAGGCCCAACAAAAAATGTCATAGTAACATAGCTGGTTTAATAAGATAAAATACAAAGATTCATATAGATTGTGAGTAAGTTTTGCATTCCAACAGGTGCTGGAAAGCCCACTTTCATACAATGTCAGACAGACCACAGATGGGTTTTCTCCCAGCGCACTGTGCAGATCCCCTCTGTGGATGTGTTCCTCCTCCCTTCCATGATGCAGTGCCTTAAATTTTGTGTAACAAGCAAAACCATACATCTTCTCCTGACAGCCTGGACTGTTATCTCTGTCATAACATCACCAGCATGCAGAACAGATCCATATGGAGAACTCCAACAGATTTCCTTACAGCAGATGCTCATGCTTAGGCAGAGGACCAAACACATGGACATGGCCTCAAATACAATGCTTTCTGCAAGACACCAAATATAATGAAGGACACTGAGTTTTGTACTGTTGATTTCAGACCATTTCTCTAGTTATATCAAAATAATATTCTGCTGTCCAAATCCACATTTCCTCTGTTTTACATAAACATTTTTGTATTTTGCAAAATTATAGAGAAGTAATTTCTTATGAATTTATTTATTGCAGTACCTAACAATCTGTAAGTCCTAAACTAAACATGAGAGAACTTATTTCTGTATTTTAAAGTCTTACACAGTTATCATACTCACACTGTAATATGACATTAGTCTCCCCAGATAGCACCTGTTGAAGACTAGAAGCATTTTTATATTTTGGGAGAGTATTTTACTATACATGGTCTTGACTCAGAAATAATTGAGCTGCTTCATTGCAGACCAACAAGATTCTTGTTTGCTTAAAAACCAGAAATAGAAAATTACAACCCAAGAGCTAATGAGTCATAAACCATTACATGAAATCTAGTTTTAAAGCTTAAAATATTTTGTAGCCTCAGGATCACTATTGCCCATGCAGGAATACAAGTTAGTAAAACCAAAATTATAAGGGAGGAAAGCAGGAAAAGGAAGATGGGCTGTTTTGAACCTAGATATCTGTAGTAGCATCCATAAGAGTATTGCTTATAGATGTTCTCAGCTGGAAAGAGAGAAAATGGAACTGTAACAATAGATTTTGTTCCCTCAAAATCTATTCATGTTTCATTGTGAAGGCTTTCCATGAACAGCTTTAGTTCATTTGAGCATGAAGGTATCAAATAGAGAGTGAATGAAGAGAATGTTTAGACAGCACAAATGCAGAAAAAGGATTTTGGTGGCCAGCATGGGGTGTGGGCTGAAATGGAAGTGTAATGTGTCACTGTTATCACTGTTCTCTGGGATTTATGAAAAAGTGGTAGACTCATACACACTGGGTACTTTTAGTAATAAAAATCAAGCTCAGGATAGTATCTTTCACTCAAAAACACAGTAAGTTGAGTTACTTCATTCTGCTGTTTCTAGATTGTCAATTTATTTTACCAGTACTCAAACACCTGAATGTTTTTGCAGTGCTAAAATAATCTCTGACATCATCCTAGAAGATTATCAGGAAAGCAAGTTTTTGCAAAACAAACAAGAAAGTACTGAATTTTCATTCACTTGCTGCAAGAAAGAATTTCAAATGTAACAGTACAAACCAAAAAGAATCTGTCTTTTCCCAGAAGGTAGTATGATGTAGTAATGATACAAGGAGTGTTGAACGGGAACTGACTAAATGACATTAATTTGTTTTGAAATTAAAAGAAACAATTGATATTTCCACTTTGAGCACCTAGAACTCACATTATCTTTTAAAGCATTCAAGCCCTGCCACACAGATGTAGAGCTGCAAGATTTTATAATTCACTGAAGACCCTTCTGTTCTCTCATTGAAACAAGAAAGGAAAAAGGAACTATGTAGGTGATGCAGAGATGGAAAGTTCAAGGCCACTAGGCAAAGTGCATACTAGTTCCTAAAATTTCCATAACACACTTCTTTTGAGCTTGCAGAGTATACTTATGAAAAGCCTCTCATCAAGCTCAATTGTGCCTGCTCCTAGCCTGAGAGTGGAAGAGAAACATTTTAAGCGCTTCCTATTCAGGGCAGCAAACTTACCTTCTCCAACTATTCAGGGAATATTTTCAGGCTAAGGTACAGTTCTGAGGTCAGCCTAGATAGGAAGTAAATCACAAGGAACAAAAAGTAATATTCCTTGTTGTATTCGGGATGGACTAGATGCTGATTTTTTGTTTGGTCGGTGTTTGGCCCAGCCATCTGTGAGAAATTTATTCTTTTCCTGCCAAGTCGGAGAAAACAAGTGTTGATAAGGGAGAACTTCGGCCTTGGAGGGAACAGTGGTGTATAAACTAAAATTAATTGGGCTCTCACCATTGGCTGATGGCCCTTAGAGGGCATTTGGAGGAGAAAGTGAGGAGGAGGGTGATGAAGCAAGCCCCCAGACCCATTTTAGAGGGACCCTCTGGGATGTACTGCGCAGGCGCAAGGAAATTCCAATGTACTCACACATGCGCAGAAGGAGAACCATTACATATCAGGGGGGACGGACCTTTCCCTCCCTCTCTCTCCCCCTCTCTTTCGCATGGGTTCTCGTTTACTTGGCCACCTCTTGTAATAAACTACTGTTGCTTTAAGCTTACAACGGTGTCTTAGTTTCAGTTTCAGAGCCCCCTGAACCTTTTCCCTGGAACACTTGTTAACATACTAAAAAGGGAGAAGCTGCACTGCTGTGTTAGATAACCTAGTACCTCACACCAAATGCTTACTCATCCATTTGTCAAGACAAACGTACAATGATACAGGCACATTTTTTTCAGCTCCCAATCAACATTTGGGATGCTTCTATCCCAACCAGAAGTTCTTCTAATGACCTGAACCCACCAAGTTATTTAGTATCTAGAATTTCTGAACACTGTTTCAGAGAAAAAACCTCCAAAAGAATAATAATCTTATACAGATTCCTGCAATATTAAAAGTTACTTTGTTCAGAGATAGTATTTTCTTACTTCTGGGTCTTGCAGTTCCAAAATATGGAGCAGATCATAAAGTCCATATGAGGCTATAAAAATTAATAAATGCAGAAAATTTAAATTTTGCATGAAATTTCTTCTTCAACTGCAATAGCTTTCATGCCTTCATTTCTAATTAGAAAAATCTTTACTTATGTAGATTAAAGGGCATAAAGGTGCATTATATGCCAGAATTTGTCTCAGGTAGTGATGATATATCTTCCCCTTGTGCTTCAAATATCTGACTGGATTAGATCATTTTCAAGGACAGGAACTACCATTTTGCTTTTAATTCAGTTACTTGCAGAAGTGTTGTGAGTTCACAAGTGCCCGAATTGCTGTTAGAAAATACTCTCCATCTTCCTTTTGACTTCTTCTGACAGCCGCATTTAATGGCTTTCACTTTATTATGACTGTGAATATCGAGTTCATTTAATAATTCTGTATCAGAGCAAAGTTCTCTGCATGTCAGCCTATCAATCTTCCAAATGATTTCAGGAATTCTGTTGCAAAAGTATCCCCTAAGGACAGGATTGGTGTATTCCTTTAGTGAAAACAGATTTTTCAAATAATTGATTTCTTCTCTATGTTTTCAGATCTTAGTTTGAACGTTGATAAGAATTTTGTTCCAGAGATTTCCCCTGTTTGCACTGTCAGGAATCAAACCCATTGTTTATCTTCTCTTAGCAACCTCTATTTCTTTTTGCTTTTTATTTTCTTGCTTTTCTGTATTAACGAGTTCTGTTTTGAGTCTCGTAACCTAAGATCTTGGGTGTCACATGTCTACAGCAGTTTCAGATGATTTAGCCAGTACTCTATTAGTGATCACATACATTACAGGGGGAATATCTATTCCCTGAGAAAACCCTTTAACCCAGTTTTGTTTCATTTATATTCAGAAACCATCAAAACTAAAATGGCTACTGCAGAAAAGCAAGTGATGTAAATATCTTCTTTACCTCAGACCCAGATGTGCACTGAGATGAAATATTCCCTTCACTTTCACACTTTGAAGGGGTTGAGCTCTAGTCTAGGCATGGCAAATGAAAAGAATGTTGCCCATTGCAAAAGGCCAACTTTGCCTACTTTCAGCATCATACTCACCTATCCTCTGTGGGTCTTTCTTACCAGTTCTGGTGAACCAAAAAAGGTCAATATAATATCCGAGAAAGCAACTTTTAGAAATTTATTGCAAGTACCATGATACTGACAAAAGAAGTGCTAGCTCAGATTTTCTGCTGAAATTCTTAAGAATGTGAAAGAGACATACAAGTGAGAGCACAGCATTATAATTTGTGTAACTTATACAATGACATGGAGATCAAGTGGACATAAAAACTATTGCTATGTCTGAGCATCACCACGATACATTTCTAGTAGAGAAACAGAAGTGTCTGCTCTCCCATTTAGCGTGGATGTGAAGAACGGGAGAATGACAGTGAGAAAGGTTTAAGGAAACAGCACGAACACATCATATACTAAATTTTTTTTACCTGTTCCATGCCAATACAAAAGCAGGTAGATCTTGAATGCTGTGAACCATAAATAGTCTTGAGACAATACAAACCAAAAGCATAAGGGATACTCTGAAAAAAAGAGGAGACAAGAAATATATTATGGATGCTCAATTTCAAGAAAAAAATTAAAAGTAAACAAAATTATTTTTTCTGAATTTTTTCCCATGATGAAGATTTTTAAATAATCACCTATATTTTAAAAATACTGTGATTTGAAGTAGAAACCCATAAAAAGAGAGGTTGAATAACAGTAGGATGGGATATGAAGACAGGAGAACCTCTGAGCATGTTGTGGGAAACTCCTCCTGTCTCCTGGAGCACAAGAAAACAAGGTTGCTTTCCTGCTCCCTTTTATTTAGTTTAGCAGCAGACCAGTATGTCTAGTATGACTGAGATGATATAGGGTCTTATTATTAACAACTGTCCACAATAACATGACCACTATTAAAAGGCCCTTCCAGTCTCCAAATGGAATATTCTGAGTTGGAGGGGATTCACAAAGATGAAGTCCAGCCCTTAAGTGAATGGGGATTGAAACCAAAACCTTGGCATTATAAGCACCATACTGCAAACGACTGAGCCAACCTGCTCCCCCATTCTTTTTCGGCTGTGTGTTTTGGTTTTGTTCTCCTTTGTCTACTGATCAGGACAGCCACCTACTGCAGTCACTCAACCTGAGTGCATAACATGATGGCTCATAGCACTACTCACAAAGAACACAACCCCATCATACTGACCACACAGGTTAGCAAAGACAATTTGCATAAATAATGGCAGCGTCAAAAGCTGCTTACCTGTACTTGACTACCACCTCCATGTGATTTTTTTTTCTAGTTTTTCTTTTAGGAACAGAACAAGTCACTCACTGTGCATAAAAAACTTGACTACCCTGAATTCAAAGGCATTGTGTGTCAAAACAGCACTTTTAGTGAACTCTTGCTCACTGTCAACTTCTTTTATAGTTTACAATTTAAATTTCCACTGCTCAAGGTTCTCAGTTGAATTGTTTCAGCTGTTCATCTGAAGAGCCACCCACTCATGAGTAAAAATGACTACTACAAAAATAAAATCCTGACAGGAAATTCATAACTCCCAGCACAGAACTAGTGCTTTATTTTCAAGAGTAGCTTTTTTTTCCATTTACTACATTACTCTTTCTCCATTAAAAAAATATTAATTATGGTGTTTATCTATGCAACTTCTTAATTCTCTATTATGCAGAATGTGCAGTTATCCTTGGATTTCCAATGAAGAGAAGTGTTTTAAGCAGAAATGTATTTTTCCATATGACTTAACAGTTACACAGAATATAATGAAGCAGGCAGGAATCTATATGTATTTAATTACATCTACCAATCTGTCAGTCCTACAGCATTCATTTTTAATTGTGGTCACTATATTATTTAATTGTGTTTGATACTGTTATTCATGCACCATGAATAGTGTTGTCCATGGCACAGGTTTCCTTGCAGTGTTCAGGTTTCCCTGCACTACTCAGGTTAGAAGATTTGCAGTTGTCCTGGACTGTAAATGAAAAAACAAATGCATTGAAAGCTAACCTTTCTAGTGCTGACCAGATACAACATAATAGTTATGTCCTGTAAAAAATGATCCTTATCAAACAACTGATAGTGTGTACAAAATGTCTTGCTATATTAAATCCCTTTTGGGGTAAAAAATATTACCAAAAAAAATGAAGGTAGGATTTAATTCCAAAGTGAAATTTGCAGAGTCTTTATGAGTCAGAATGCAAAGTTTGCTCCATAGTGGCTTAATTTTCCAGCCAAGAGGTGCTCTCAAGGTCTGCTAATCAAAACATTGTAATTCAGCCTTTGGGATTAGGCTGAGCCTATCCCTCGGAAGCTGAAAGAATTTAGTTGAGTTTCCAGACCAACCTTAAACTCTTCCCTCCAAAACACAGTAAGTTTTGACACTTTCCCACTCCAGTAGAGTGAAATCTCAGCACAGTGCAAGACAGATGAGACATGCAAATGTCTATTAATAATAAAGACAGCTGGTGTGTCTCTTTCACAGTGCAGGAAAATTACCGTGGTTTCTGAGGGTCTTCTGGACTTCAGAAGCCTATTGCTGAATATACAGTTATCTAGTTATTTAAAGGTTAGATGACAAATCAGTGAGACAGTTGGCTGTATGTAGAAATGTTTTTTCCAAACAGATGTCTTCTAATTCAGTGATTTTATTATCATTCTCTAATATATTGCCTTGTTTGGAAAGTTAAAAAAAAATCAGACATCTCTCCTCTTACTTGTTTTCTCATGTAATCATATGTAAATGTCTTTCAAAACAGTTCTAGTGTGTGCATTAAATTACTCTTCATCATTCATGACTACCAGTTGCAAAGTCTTCCTTTGAATTCCCATTGTGTCTTCAACTGTGCAAAACTAGTCAAATTTGCATTAGCAGTACTAATAAGACAGTCTACAGGGGAATATATGCAAAACAGATATGCACCTATAGCTATGCTTATCTGGTAGAATCACAAGCTGTCTGAGGTTAGAAGGGACTTCTGGGAGGCACCTGGTCAAGCAGAACCACCTAGAGCCGGTTGCCTGAGATTGTCTCCAGACAGCTTTTGAATATCTCCAAGGATGGAGACTACACAGCCTTGCTGAGCAGTCTATGCCAGTGCTCAGTCATCCTCACAGGATTGTTTCCTGATGTTCACAGGGAACCTCCTGCATTTCAGTTTGTATCTGGTCTTGTCACCGGAAATCAAAGAAAAAACCCCTGGCTTCACCTTCTTTATATCTTTCCATTGTTAACAGTTTCCCCTAACCCACCTTTTCTGCAGGGTGAACAACCTCAGCCTTTCCCCTATAGGAGAGATGCTCCAGTCCTTTAATTGTAGTAGCCCTTGATTAGACTCTCTCCAGTATGTCCATATCTGTTTTGCACTGGGAAGCCCAAAATTGACACAGCACTCCAATGTGTTTCCTCACCAGTCCTGAGCAGAGGAGAAATGTACCACTATACAGGACTGCACTCATCAAATATGTACCAGCATTTTCTGAAGTGGTTTTAGTACTTCCAGACCTTAGAACTAGCATTTCTAAATTTCTTTTTCAATTACTGTGCTAGATACACTGACAGCAATTAACTTAATAAAACAGACTGTGTGGTATATTCACCTATTCCATGTAACTCTGTGTATGTACACATCTATATTTCCTACTGGAAAGAGACATTCAGAAGACCCACGTTAGGCTACGTGTAGTCTCATTGTATGCAGAGTCTCAGCTTGCTCTGTGTTAGCTTGCTTTTAGTTTTTGTTAAATAATTCAACAGTGCACTTTTCACTGTTTGAACTTTCATTTATGCTGCTATTAGGTTCTCATCTGACAGATAGCTATGGTTCTTTTAACTCTCTTCCTATCTGGAGAAGTAATTTTATTTTCTTATCCACTGCTCATGCTAGCCATGCATATTATTTCCCTTGTCTCTCCTTTTCTGAAGACATTTTTCCTGACATATACCTCTTGGATTTCTTAATTTCAGAGAAGATTCATGCTGGTAGCTACTTAAATCATCTGCAGGTACGCACATTCTCCAGCAGCTATTTCTATTTAACCATGCATCTTGAATTCAAGGAATGGTCTCTGAGAGAGACCTGCAAGATATTTTTTTTTTACACTGCTGATCTGTAAAATCATTTACTAACTTGAGTTTGAATATCTTCTCTTTCACACTTTAATAGCCCAGTAGAAGCCTCTTAGTAATTCTTGGACACAATTTTAAAAGTGTAGCAAGATTAATATGTAAACAAATGAGTAAAATAACACATGCCTTGTGTAAAAAGAAAGCTGAACCCTTTCCACAAACAACGAACAAACTCATGAGTTTTATGCAATTCTCAAGAAGTAAGTGATCTGAAAAACAAACAATACTGGGGTGTTTTTATTTTGTTTTCAGCCATCTATGTAATTTAATAAGTGCCCAGGCAAATGGTCATGATATGTACTTGAATGTAACCATCCTCAAATGATGAATCAGGGTTTCAATATATTGCTGCCCTCTATAAACACTTAAGCTGACAGGTACCTTCAGAACCCTGAAAAAAGCTTTACTGATTTTTATCCCTTTTAGATCACCAAGATAAAAGTTTGTCAGCAATGTGTCTGTAAATATAGCATGGATTTTTATATATTTCAAAACAGAGCTGTCAATATTTTCTGTTTAAATACATACTGCATCAACTTCTCTGTGATGAACTGATACTCTGTGTTACATCAGTTCTATACGAGATAAATGTTCGATGGAACATAAAATTTGTATATATTCAGGAGACAAGCAATTTATTCATATTGACTTTAGGGCCTTGCAAGCATATACAGGACTCATCCTCTTATCAGAGAAAGTTTTTATTCAGATATTTTTTACTTTCTTTTGATTGTATTAATAAAATAACTTTTAAAAAAACCCTTACTTTTAATATTGCAATACATTCTGTCAGGAGATGATCAGGCAGGATCTGAATGTTAAGCAGGGGCAGCATACTGAAGTTTTATATTACTAGTTCCTTTACTTTTAAAAATTAAATGCTTTGGTAATGGAATAGTTCAATGAAGCATTCATGTGAAATACCCAAGATTAAAACCACCAGAATAATTAATACATCTACTTGTTATGAGGAAATAATAGAAATAGGACCGATAATGAGACGACGTTTTGCTCCCTCACAACAAAAACATAATTGTTGATCAGTACTTAGAGGCACCTATATTCAATGAATACAGAAAAGGTAAAGCTGCCAAACTTCTACTTCCAGAATTTGACTATAAAAGGAAAAGCAGTAACTTTGATCCTAATAGCAAGTCATACTGAAAGCTGAGAAAAATGAGCAAGCATAAAAATAAAATACATTATTAATTTTAATATATATTAATAAAAATACATTTTAAAGAAAACTAGAATGAAATTGAATCTTTTGCACTTTGTTTTATCATTTGAGAAAGAACACATTAACCTGCATAACCACGACCAATGTACCATTGAAATTCTCATGCAAGATTCACCTTATACTACAAAATAATACACCCAATATGCTGTGCAAGAGATCCAGACTTATGACCCAGGCATTTTAGAATAGCTGTGATCTTTGTTATAAAAGAATTTTACAACCAAGAAATAAGTTTACAAATGGCAGATTAAATGGGCATTAAACCCATGCAAAAATCAGGTACACATACGCATCCCGTAACATACAGGCAGAGCTATCCAGTCAGTCTTCCCCGCTTCCTAAACTGGATTTTCTCTCCCATCTTTGGCTTGACACCCAGTGTGGCAAATATTCTCAGAAAACACATGCAAAGCTACACCTGGGAGAGCAAGAAGTTGGCCCACACCTGATCTCAGAATCCTCTTAGGTCTCAGGTATGTACTGAGCAGTCAGGCAGCATAACCACACATGTAGGTATGTTCAGGACTATTAGCAGAGGCTTGGGCGCTTGGAAGGTTCAATGAAGCTAGGACTTTAAACATTCCATGATGCCCAAATACCACTTTACCTTCCTGGACTAGCTTATGACTTCCTGTGGCTCTACTCTCAACTTCTGTGACCAGATCCGCAGCCTTGTAAGCCCCCTGAAACAGAGGATTCTGCCTGCTTGTAGATTGCAGTCATCATGCTAAGTTAGTGAAACAGACCTCACGTCTTGTGAGGCTTTGGTCTTGTCCTGGACTGTCTGAAGCCATGCTTTAGTGTGTTTAGCTGTGACTGCACTTCCTGAGCAATGAGGTGACTACTTTTCTTTTAGGTTTTGCCAAGATTTCATAGAAACATTTAGGATAGAAAAGATCTTTAAGATCATGGAATCCAACCATTAACCCAGCACTGCCAAGTCCACAACTAAACCATGCCTAAACTAAGTGCCACATCTACACATCTTTTAAATATCCCCAGGGATGGTGACTCCCCCACTTCCCTGGGCAGACTGTTTCAGTGCTTGACAACCCTTCACTGAAGAAATTTTTTCATATCTATCTATATATCTCCAATCTAAACTTGCCCTGGTCTAACAAGTGTACAATTGTGTGATAAAATACTCTTATATATTTCTCATATATTTCTGTAACTAATGGATGATAAAAAACGAATAGTTACTGTAGAGGGTGAATTACTTTTTGTACTAAAATAATGTAGTGTGGAAGAGTACAAGCATGAGCGGTTACATTGAAAATTTGGGCACAGAATGACGCTGAAGGCCCCAGGGCTATAAACAACTCTCCAGCAGTCAGCTACTGGTTATTGAATGAATGTAACCTTGGGAGCTGTGCAAAACCTGCAATAGGCTTAACAAAACCCAGGGATATCCAGCATATATAGACCACAACATAGATTGCAAACCCAGATGTGATGCTACATTGCAGATTAATGAAGAAAAAACAAGGTGTAACAAACATATGAAAATGAACTCTGGAGTGAGAAAAAAGAAGCCATTAACATCAGCATCATGATCATCCTGTGACCTTGATGATTAGACTGTTATGACTTCAATTAGATTAACAATAAATTCTTCTTGACTTTGACTATCAGGTCCTCCCTTTTTTCCATAACAAGATTTGAAGTGTAACAAGTTGGTGGGACTTCAAGCACCTGTTCTGTAACTCAGATGCAATGAATTGGGATCAGTTTCAGACACTTTGAGATTGCAAAGGGGTGGAAGCTGGAAGATAAATTGCAGCAATGCACCATCACAGATCAAAAGGAAGAAAAGCAGAGCTGCTATTTTCAAGAAGTAATTTCTATTACTTACGTAACTACCTTTAAAAGAAATTTTTATATATACATCTCCCTATAATAAGGGGAGAAGACGTTGTTAGATAGTGTGCCAAAGTAACAAGTACCTTTTTCTTCAAGATCTAGAGAACAAAAAAGCCAACATTCAAAACTAAGATATAAATGATGAAGTGGCCTGTAAGAAAGGGAGAGGTGATAATATAATTCGTGTCATTTTGCTGACAGTCAGCCTCACAGACTGCTCTGCCAATCACCAAGAATAGCAACAGTCACCTAGCAAGGAGAAATTATTACAGGCAGTGAAAGATAAGGACGAAGAGTTTGTTCCTTTGCTGGCATTCCTGTCTCTCAAATGCTGAATATTTATGTTAACATATCACTGCAGTTCACATACTTCAAATGCAATGCATAAATTATTTTGTGTGTCACTGAAAAATAAATGGCATTTTCTCTGAAGTTAGGTATTCTCGACACAATACGGTAAATTATAGTTTAATAATTGATGTCGTTGTTGCTGTCTTTTCTAATCCTCTAAGTGGTTAGAGGGAGCAGTGACTTAAATTTCTGATTTTGATTAATCTCTCTTGCCTGTGGAAAAGAGATCATAGCATGAGAGAAAATACACCAATCTGAGTAGCTGCTGTAACAAGCCGCACGTTAGAAGACATCATCCAATGCTGAAAGTCCATAAACACGAAGCATGCTTTAAAGGTGCATGTCGATCTGATACTGTCCAAGATTGGGACTATATGTGTTGCTAACAGACACTCCAAAAATAATTAGAGAAAGCCCAACGTGTTTCCTTGCAATTTTTGCTGTAACAGGTCACAAGATACTCCTATTTTTTTCCCCTGGGAGACATCAGAAATTGCTCACACACTTGCAAAATGAACCTGAGTGATACCCTCCCTTCCAAAGCCCTCATCATGCAGATTCTTAAGTGTTTGTTCAACTTCTCCCCAAGCAGTTCCACATTTTTGGAACCTTGTCAGACAGACGGCTGACAGGATGCAATACAAAGCAGTTCACATAGACATTCCTTGTTTCCCATAAGCTGTGTGAAAGGCAGCAGTATAATTCATGTTTCCTGATACATCCCAAAATCTGACAGTCTCAAGTGTTACAGCAGTTGGCTAAAGCTGAAGCTCCACTGTGTCTGAAGAGAGTAAAAAGAAAAAAAAGGAAATAGTTCTGAAGAATTTGCTTTCTTTGAAACAGCCTTCACTATTGATGATCTATCCTGTCATATTTTAAGACTGTCTGCACCCAAAATTTAAAAAAAAATCCTTTTGGATTCATTCAGTGTTTCTTGATCCCGAAATATTTTCAGGGGGAAAAAAAAGTTTACAAGTAATCAGAAGGTTGCAATCAAGCATGACCTATCATCAACACAATGATGCCAACAGTCAAGATAACCAAGCCTAATCCGTGCAACCCAAGTGCAAACAAAGGCCTAGAGTAAGCACAGTTCACCTGGGTACAGCTGTCTCATTCCTTTGCTAGTGATGTTCTGGAGTCCCCTGCAGTAACACTTTCCTGTAACTAGATAGTCATGGCACTCCATTGGATTGCTGAATGATCGAGAATGGATCTTTATAGGAAGCCCCATGAGGCTGAAGAGTCCTGCTAGATCCAGACATTGCAGGAAAATGCAGAGCATCTAGAATGTGATTTCTAGGCCTAACACTGACCAAAGCAGAAAGCTGGTATTTATAATTTTTGAAATCTCTGGCCATCTGTTCTCTAAAGCTTTACAATAATTACCTTCTGCACATATCTAAGCAACAAGGCCAGTTTTGTAGCTGACTCATAATCCCACTCCCTAAAATTGCTTCATTGTATTACGAAAGTTGTCTTAATAAAAATGGGGGTGGGAATTCTTTCTCTTTTAAATTGCTACAGCTAACATCTGGAATGTGCCCATCTTTGTTTATGCTGTTTCATATGAATGAAACCAAGCCCCTAACAAATATTGTTCAATGCCTGCAGTGTCTTGATACTACATTGACAGAAATATTTAAATTCCCTTTTTTTTTAGATAATTGAAGCTTGGCTTAAATGCGCTCCACAACACTCATTTTGGTCTGAAGAAAACAATCATTTTTCTCTTTTTTTTAATTCTCACTGATGCAAAGCTAAAATACCTTCCAGTGCCAACCACAATTTGTTTTGTGGTTAGTGGAAAATGAAGTAATGCCTTTAAAATGCCTAACAGCTGGTGATGGAAGCCTCATCCAGGAAATTCTCAACACTTGCAGTTTTGCTTTGCCCTAGAGTATTGACCATCCCTGTGTTGAAATATTTAACAACCCACGGATGGGCAAAACACATCTTTGCTTTATCTAGTCTCATGGATTTCTTCAGTTCTTCTGTTCTTGTAGATGATAATAATCTAATGCATGAAAAATAACATTAACTCTATGAACTAATGAATGCAATTGATAAATTATGTCTCAAATAGTTCTTGCTATGCTCAGCATAAAGACTAACTGTTCTTCTTCACTTGTCCACAATGCTGTTTTGTTTAGCAAGCCTGAAAAAGAATGCCAGTTGTATTTTATTTAGCTGCACTCCATGTAATTTGTATTTGCATGGAGGAATAAGAGGAGTGGCTTTGAATAATTCAAGTTGAAAAGCCCAAGAGTTCTCCACAGAAACATTCCCCTACTCAGCTTTCCAGGGAATTAGCACAGCTCAATATCTTGCAGCACTAGCTCCTAAAATATCCTTCATGGCTCACTGCAGTTCATTTGTTGAGTATACATGTCCAGAAAGATTCAATTCCTGCATGTATCACTGAAAGTGGTTTTAGATTTAATTTCTTGGGGGTTGAATGCCATAGAAACACAGTTAGAACGCATTTTCTGCACTCAGTATTAACAACGTCCCTTAGCAGTCCAGACTCACAGCATAAAATTCACTTAAATACTCTATTTAATACATGGTAGTAGATTTATGGATGTAAATAGCCTTTAGCTTTTATCAGAAATACCAACACAGGCATTAAGAACATTAGCATTGGGACCTCTAGGTATATCAAACGTGGTATTTTAACTGAGGAGCAGGAAACAAGGGATAATAGCATGACTGTCAAAGAAACTGGAGGAAGGGAATCAAACTTTCACAGTCTGTCTCCAGGGAGACAGTCATAGAGAGTTATAGAATCATTTAGGTTGGGAAAGACCTTTAAGGTCATCAAGTCCAACCCTCAATGTTTATATCAGACTTTGCTGGATGAGCCACTTGGAGCCTGGGATCTTGACTATCTTTATCATTCTCTCTTAACTTGCTCCATCTGCCAAATCAGCATGGACCCATGTAATTCCTGCAACAGGAGACAAGAACAGCCTGTCCACTCCTGAAAAATTGCTTGGTCTTCACCTGACTTGGTTGCTGACATGTAAATGGAGGAAATGACTGTAATCTTCCTATTGAAGGCTGGACAAGTTCAATGAGATTTCAGGTCACAGAATCACAAAATCACAGAATCACAAAATATGTTGGCTTGGAAGGGTCAATCAAGTGCGAACTAGGGATTGGAAACCCAAACGTTGTACCCTGCAAAGATTCAGTCATCTTGCACAGCAAAGCACATGTAAAGGATCTACCCTGCCAGCAGACAGCATTTTGTCATATAACACAGATAGAAGTTGTCAGACCCCTGTCGGAACTGCTGTCTCTCATTGCATGGCAGTGTTCCCCTCAAGCAGGGAGCACTCACCTTCAGGAGTTCAGGAAGGCAGCCATAGAGCAGGGATACGCTATGTGCTCCTCTCTTTATTTTGTCATCCAAGCTGGTTATGATTAAAGCCAGCTCTGCTTCTTGATTGTCAGCCTGGGAGATGAGTAGTGTGTTTTGGGAAAAGCTTCTTCTTCAACAGCTACACAGAATGAAAATGTGAAGCACATCTAATTAATGGGGGATGGTGGTGTAAGACCTGGATACAGAGGGGAAAATCTTTCCCGTTCCACACTTTATAATATAATCCTGCACCAGAAGAATAATCTGAATCAAAATCCTGAAATCCCCTGCACTTCTGAAATTGTTACCTGTTCATAACAATGGTCTTGTTCTCTTGGAAATACCCTGGAGTACAGCCAAGTAGAACAGTTTTACATAAGGACAATTTTGAAATCCTTCATAAGCTAGGAAAACAGGACCGACTTTTCTTTCACATGGATACTAAGAATCCACAGGTATCTCTGAAGGTAAAACAGAAAATGGACTTTAAAACCCTCACTGGCCTGCCTATGAGATAAAGGGTTTCCCTTGCCATCAGAGCACTCAAGCTCATAATAGCCTGTTCAGTCTCACTTTGGGAGGAGAAAAAAAATTAGTAAACTACAAAAACTGAGACTTTTTTCAGGCAGAGAACAAAACTAAAAAATTGCAACTCAAGCAAATTCCCATCCCACAATCAGCTGGTATCACTGCCCTTCTCTTGCTATTGTCCTTGCTTAGTTTCTGGTCTGTTCAGTGTTCTGATACCCAGTTCTCCCCATTTGAAATCCAATGACTTTGCCTTAGAGACGCATAATCAAGTCAAACCCTGACTGCCCACGTAGGTTTCACACACAGCACTAGAGAATACAACACAGAGATATTCAACCCTGTGATGTCCTCTTGAATTCAGCAAAGCTAATTTAGTTCAGGCTTAATAAGGACAGACATCATACAGGTCTCACACTCCATTCTAGTTAGTAACTCAGAAAACAGTGGGGAAGATCAGGGGACATTTCCCAGCTGGAACTGTCAAACTGGATCTGGAGAAAGGAGGCAGAGTTGCTGTACCCAAACTTATTCTGATCACCCAGACTTAACCAAGTCCTTCCCTCTCTCCTAGCACATGAGATATCATCAAATGACAAAAAGAGCAGCTATCAAGACAATAGGAGGAACACAGGAGGAACTGCAGTAATAGGAGTAAGTATCAATACTAATACTATTAATGACAGCATTAGTCTGGTCCAGAATTCTTGTAGCTGCATGTCATTATATATGGGACCTCATCCTGACATGATTTCAACAGTGCACCTCAGTACTCACTGGCAGACAGCAGATGAAGTCAGTGGGTATGTCTAGTGAAGGATCTTGGACAGGGAAACCAAATGTATTACACTGCTAACAGTGAGTGAAATGCAAGTGAACTGCAGGAAGGGTGCTGGACATGTGCATGATATGAAAGATTTGCTCACAGTGTACAAAATTTTCCATGTAAAGAAAGGTGACAATAAATACCAGCAATACTGCTTTTCTTCAGATGAATCCTTATAAGGACTGTGAGGGTTCATTCCCCTACCATTCAATCAGTGCTGTATCTTTACTGATTCATCAGCTAATTTTCTTAGCCTCATGGCTGGACCTACCAAAGTAGACTAAGCTATCTTTGCATAATGTAATATGTAATCAACCCCTTAGGGCAGATCCTCAATGCATTTAGGGCAATTCAGTACATGAAGTGTCTATACAGGGCAGAGTAAAAAAAATCAGAAAAAACCAAGCTGAGTAGAGTCAAGCCAGGACATGATTTTTCTCTGCTAATTTCTCTCCCTCACCCTGCCACCTCACACTCTGACAAAGCAGAAGGGATTGGTCAGGCATACTCTTACTCTCTTGTGCTTTTGCAGGGAACAGACCACAAGGTAAACCTGAACTGGTCTCCATGCCCAGTTGCTCACATCAGTTATCAGGAACAAGGTGGCAACTATCCAGCAGTCACTATGCTCAGAGCCACTGACTCCAAGGGGTGCTCATAAAGCATGATTAACTCTAGGTCCCTGAGGGGAATTTGCTTGGCTAGGCAAAGCAATGCAAAAAATGTGGCTTCTTGTGCCAGGGCAGGAAGATGAGACCATCAAACAGAGCTTCAGTATGAAACACAGGCTCACTGGCTAGGTAAGATAGCTCTGACCATCACAGAAGGCACTAAGACGGACCTGGAGAAAAACTGAAGGCTTGTTGTTTGATAATAGCTGGTGGTGTGTCAGGAGTGCTGCTAAGGTGAGCCTAGTTCATCATCAGTGGCTGTGAAAATAGCAGGGTGTAAGACCCCTATGACCTGGTGTTAATTCCAGCAGTATTTGTTTTTCTTCAAAAATTTAGTAAGAGTTTTTCTTCAAAAATTAAGATAAACTATTGACAGTGCTGCAGTGAAAAAAATTGAGAATTTGCTCCCTGGTCTGGAACAGAACATGGGCCAACTAGAAGGCAAATTTGATGGCTTTGAATGTGAATGAAGAACAAATTTACCACAGTGGTGTCATCTGAGAGCTCTGAGCAGATGAACAACAGCATATGTTGGAGAATACTGTTAGTATAGAATAATCGAATGATATGGGTTGGAAGGGACCTTTATCTCACCTGATTCCCCCCCTCCCTCCTTTTCTCCCTGTCACAAGCAGGGACACCAGGCCAGGTTGCTCAAACCCCATCTGACTTGGCCTTGAACACTTCCAGGGATGGGGCAGCCGCAACTTGTCTGGGGAACCTGTGCCAGTGACTCACCACCTGCACAGTAAAGAATTTTTTCCTTATACTTGCCCTCTTTCAGTTTGAAGCCATTCCCCCTTGTCCTATCATGACATGCTGTTGTAAAAAGTCAGACTCCAAGGCACTAGTATAGCGCCAAGAGGAAATGTTCCTCTGAATATTAAAAATAAGTTCTCCAAAAATCAGCCAAGAACCTTAAATCTGTACATTTCAGGTTCTCCTGGAGGCCTTCGATGAGGGGAATACTGTATATGTTATTTAATTAGATTCTGAACAGGCGTGGACACATGTTCTCACATTGGTTAACTGTACTGAAGCAAGTTGTTTGCCATGAGAGCAAAGACAGAATATGCCCAGATGTTTGCAGGACTAGTCTTGCAGAATCTCTGGCTCAGGAACCAAGACTTCAAACTCCCTCTAGACAAACAAGTTTATTAAAATACTATGACTACACACAGGCATATCAGCATCTGTATGCATCTAAAACCAAAACCTGACCTGAAGCTGTTTTTGCCTCTGGGATGCACAAGGAAATAGAGTAACTTGGCAAGTGAGCATGACTGCATTGCAGTGAGCAGATGTGATCTAATTGTTCACAATATCACACAGATCTGCTCTGAAGTGATGTGGAATGGAGATACAGAGGTGTCCATTAAACTGCTTTCCAGACTAAGACAACTTAACTGTATTTCCCTGTGTTACTATTTCCTTCTGAAAATAAGAATCACCAGTAGCTCTGACATTCTGGTCCCCAGACGTATTTAAATGGAATCATAAAATGTCCTGAGTTGGAAGGAACCCATCAGGATCATTGAATCCAACTCCTGGCCCTGTGCAGGATATCTCCAAGAATCACACCATGTGCCTGAGAGTGTTGTTCAAATGCTTCTTGAACTGTCAGGCTTGGTGCTGTGACCACCTCCCTGGGGAGCCTGTTTCAGTGCCCAGCCACCCTTTGGGTGAAGAACCTGATACCTAACCTAAACCTCCCCTGACTCATATGGTTATACACACATCAACTTTAGAAGTAGCTTGCCTTTCTTCACTTCCCAATTAAAATGTTAAAATGCACTCTAGATCCCAAAAGGGCTTCTTAATCATATTTTAACTTTTATGGCTCAAAAAGGTACTTACAGAGTGTACTAAAATTAGTGGTAATTACAATAACTCCTTGAAATCAAGGTCCCACCCATTTTCAGATGCGTAACATCATGTCACTGATCTCACATGAAAATTAACACAGGACTAACAGTTTCAGGAAATACAAGGCTGATAGACAATGTTATCTGTTGCACTGTTCACACTCCCAAATTAATTAGCTGTGGCAATTTTATGGAATTGTGGTTTATCCTTGCACTTCTTTTTTTTTTCCTGACACCTCCATACTTGACTATGCATCTTCTTTTAACTATCTCTATTAGTTCATCCTGATAATTCTAAAACTTTTAAAAATTACATGTTCTGCTGTTTTACCTTCCTTTAAATGTAAGTATCTATTTCACAATCACATATTCTTTCTCGGTCAGCATTCTGTATTGGGATATTTTGATGGAAACAATGAGAAACCCAGTGAAGCACAATCAGTAAACATATTCCTTTGGACAAGTCTACTTTATTTTATTTTTTTATTTTTCACTCAAAAGTTCCTTGTTAAGAAACCACATTGATCCAAAAATTCTATCCAAAATGTATAGTAATATACTGGACAAAGAGCGCAGATGGATAATTCATTATACTGATCTCTGAGGACAGATTAAATATGCTTTTGTTTAGTTGTTCAAATAACTAAAAACACTGTGCGAATTCATTCATTATTGACACGTTATTACTACAGGTACAGTGGTTGGAGATGAAGCATGAAGTGGCATTAAACTAACTGAAGATTTCTGTGGCTTCTCAGAGGATAACTTACGCTTTACTCAAAGGCCCTCAGTACTGACAAACTTAAAGTCAAGATCTGATCCTTGAAACAGTCAAAATAAATAAAGTCACAGTAACAGAGGAAAATAAATTCAAGTTTTAGATTTCGTGGGTATCCAAAGGTGATCATAGATTGAAGGTCTAATTTATAACTACTTTTAAACTGCTTCCCTGCCTCAAAAAAGGGGGGGACCCTTCCCTCCAAAGCAAAGGCCCCTTCCCTAAAGACCGAACATAAGCCTACGAGCAACAGGTTTGTTTTTCTTAGCTTTTGCAGTAATTATTTTTAAAGAGGCTACATAGACTTACATGATTCCATAGACTACAGGTGGAAATTCATCAGACCGAGTAGACCCTCCACCTGAATTTCAATGTAGCCCAAGGAGAATTTCAGCAAAGCTTGAACCTGTTCTCCCTGTTGTCACCTGCAATTGAATCTTGAACAAAATTAGAAAGAAATAAAGTATTTTTAAAGGCCAAATTGATTTCAGTATTTGGGAAAACAGTACTTGCACAGTCTACTAAAAGTAATCCATTACATATACTAGAATGTAAAATGAATCTTGTAGGGAAGTGCAGTTCTGTGGTACAGGGTAGTACAGCAGAAAAATACTGAACTATACACCGCCATGCATTCATAGTGGGGCTCTCCAGCTCACCTGAAATATCATTTGAGATGACATGGCTCTTTTGGAAAAAAGTGAACTGTATCTGTGAGCAATACATATAGTCCTCAGAAAGCACTACATCACATTTCTTATGGGTAACCAATGCAGTTCTTTGCTCAATAAACAAACTGTTAAACCATCAAATTTCTCAAATAGCAAGTTCTGCCATGGAAACTGCATGGAAAATAACCAGTGGATTTTTTGCAAAATGGAAGGATTCTTTCCCCTTTAAATGCAAAATGCCACTCAAAAAGCAAATCTGAATGATGGCAAAAACTCTCAGTCTTCTGAGAATTCACAACACATATTATAACGCTACCACACTCTGTTTTCAGTTGTGCTGAAGTGCAAGGCATAAGTTAGACATAAAAAGGAGAAAAGGCTGAATGCATGTCCTGAATCTGTCCTAAGAAGTGATTTAAGGTCTTGAAAGTTCTCTATACTTGGCATATTCTCTGAAATAAACTGGAGTTTCAGGCAGTATGCAAACATGACCAAACTATGTTTATTTGCGGAATAAAAGATATGACTGACCGTCCTGCAAATTGAATGTGGAACATTCCCCAGAGCCATCAAGTCGATACAAGAACAGTGGAGCAACACATTTAATGTAACAAAAATGGGCATAAGCATAATACATCATATAATAAAATGTATCTATTTTGTAACCTCACTGTGAAATAAAGTAGCTGACTGACAAACCTCCCAATGTAAGGTTGGATGTGAAAAATTCTGCAACAAACTGAAATTTCACGGGAAATATAGGTAGCAACCCAAATGTTAAGTACCTAAGATGAAATTTATCCCTGACAAGACATTTAGTCCACTGACTAATATCCAGAATACAGACAAAAAGCATAAAACTGTGCTGTGTAACCCAAAGACAGATTGATTTGTGCCACCACAGTATGACCTCTTGCCACACATCCCTGTAGCCACCACAGACAGGGCTTCCACCTGTTAGGGTTGGCTCTGGTACTGAAGCAAATAGCTGCACTTACCACAGTATTACAGTCATGGGGCAGCATCTTAATTATTTGAGAAACTCAGCATGACCAAGTAATTTGTGCTTGTGTCCAGAAGGCCAATCTTATCGTAGGCTGCACCAAGAACATGGACCTGCTGAAGTGAGTCCGGAAGAGCACCATGAAGATGATGGAGCACCTCCCCTATGAAGACAGGTTAAGAGCATTGGGGCTGTTCAGCCTGGAGAAGAAAAGGCTCTGGAGGGACCTTATAGCACCTTCCAGTACCCAAAAGGGGCTGACAAGAAAGCTGGAGAGGCACTTTTTAGAAGGGCATATAGTGATAGGACTTCAAACTGAAAGAGGGAAGGTTTAGATTAAATATTGGGAAAAAAATGTCTTCGCTATGAGGATATTCAGACACTGGAACAAGTTGCTAGAGAAGTTGTGGGTGCTCCATCCCTGGAAATGTTCAAGGCCGCGTTGGATGGGGCTTTGAGTAACCTGGTTTAGTGGAAGATGACCCTTACTGTGGTGGGGGGTTGGAATTAGATGATCTTTAAGGTACTTTACAACACAAACTATTGTATGATTCTATGAATTATCCCATGCAAAGCTTAGATGTGCTACTCTGGCAGCCAGTGAATGCATTCAGAGTTGTGCTGGATTTTCTCACATTGCCTTGCACTGTGCTGTCTAGAAATAGTTCTCTGGCCCTCATAGCATCAATTCTTGAGGGAAATCAAAGGGTCATAAAAGGCATGAGAGTAATGTATCACATTCATTATTTCATTTCACCTCCTGAATACCTCAGCCATTCTATTTTCTTCAGAAGTTAGATCAAAACATCTAGAAAGACCTCTGATTTTTTTTAAGATTTCAAGCAACCATGAGTAATGGGTCTCTATGTTATCCTTATTGCTAGAATAGCAGAGCTTACTCAAGGTTACATTTGTTAAACTCCCAGTCATGGAATCACCTTATGTCATAGCACTATAAATTTAAAGACTACAAATCCCTCCACTATTATGCCTTTTCCTACACACAGTGATTTATTTGCTTCTTACCCTTTTCTTTGATAAACTTTGTCCAATGTCCTTAAGCTTCATGTCAAAGCTGATTTTCTATCCTGAAAGGCAAACATAAGATCTGGACACAGTATTCCAGTTGGTTGTTATGGATGCTAAATACACAAGAAAGATCATTTCCTATTTGTATCTGCCATTCTTCATTTATATAGTCAAGGATTGCATTAGCCCTTTTGGCAACAGCGAACCAAGAACTTGCACTGAACCTCCTACATAAGAACACCCCTCCCCAAAACAATCTCATACTGGAAGTAACCATTACATCCTTCATTGCTCGCTTGCAGCAGCATTAAAACACATTATTTTTTAAATCTAACAATTGAATCCAGCTATCAGATAATTCTTACTAGTAATTTGGACAGTTTACTACAGAATCATAGAGTAATTTAGGTTTAAAAGGACCTGAAAAAATATCCAGTCTAATCTCTTGCTCAAAGTCGGGCTACTGTCACAGTAAGAACAGGTTGCTCAGGTCCTTTCTCAATCAAGTTAATTTCACAGCGTCTCTGGACATCTTTCAAGGTTTACCCACTTCCATGGTGAGTTTTTAAATATATAGTCTGTATTATCTAAAAGCATAGCCATAAAAGCCTTTAAGTCCACATTTTCAGTGTTTGGACAAAATACTGAATTTTGCTTAAAAAAATCTAGCCAGAAAAACTCTACAAGCATCTTATTAGCAATAGCTTTTTTCACTGGCACCTGATCACTGACTACCTCTTAGAGATGTGTCAGTAAACCAGTTTATAGTCCACATAAAAGATATAAAATCTGTTAATTGTCTAATTTCATTGGTTCAATAAACAACATGTGATATTGAATTAAAAGCTCCAATACAGCCCAAGAAACAACCAAGAAGACTGAGCATCAGATCAGTTGATTGGGTCCAAAAAGATACACCTAAGACAGAAGGCTGGCTGGCACTCATTCTTTTTGACTGCTAACTTTTGCTATTAGAGTCCATTGTTTCTCCTGGGAGCTGGCAAAGCAAGAGCTATTGCACAGCTCCCTGCTTCATTCCATCACCTTTCTCCAGTTGCTGAACTCAGCTGTACAACTTCTGCAATTTTTCCAGTTTAGATGCTTAAAGTATTCCTCAGCTATGTCTTTAGCATTCTTGAGAATTAACTATGCAGCTATGCTGATTAGAAAATGTTTAATTTCAGCAAATGCTGCTTTTCATCTTCCTTGAGTGCAGCTAATACTTCCATTGAAGACTCTCATCCAAGTGCCAATTAGTCCTTGTGGCACACAAAATCTGACCAGTGGTAGATAAAAATTACAAACCCAGAAGAAGCTTATTGCTTTCCATTGGCACCCTGCTCAAGCCCAAACACTGATTTTTCTAAAATTGTATGTTTCTAAGAAGTTATATATTTGCCATTAATGCTACATATTTATTGGCAGGAAAGTTACTCTTATAACAGTATTTTGCTTAAAAATGTCTGTTTGCAAGATGGTACTTCAAGAAAGCAGGTCTGAGGATTATGAAGTCCTATATGGAAAGCAACTGTGTTGGCTAATTTACTTGGCATCTTGCTCTTAATATTATTTAAAGACTTATATCTGTAACAAAATTTTTTCAAGTGTCATAACAGTTTGAGTGTTGTCACATTAGGTTGTTACAGCTCTAAATGTGTATTTCTTCTCCATTCAGAACTATGAATCCAATATATAATAACATGACTACTTAAGAGGAGCTATTACACTTTATGTCAACCCAGCTGCTATGCAAGTACATAAAATTTGCATAATAAAAATCCTTATGTTAATTTTGATTTTAAAAACTCTTCACCAGGAACTGATTTGTCTTTGATATTTTAGTTAATTGAAACATTTTCTTGCCAAGATAACCAAATAGGCTACTGTTTATTGTTTATTAATTAGAGAAACTTGTCTTGAATTCAGTTTATCAGAAGAAGTGGGTGGTTCATATATATATATATTTAAATGTCTCTAATTTTAAAACAACCAAATGTATTTTTAATCTGCTCTGAAAACTTTTAATGGCAAATTTTCCACAGCTTCCCTAATTATCTACAGTAGTGCTTGAACACCCTTGCAGCTGAAAGCTTTTATTGATGTGCAGCCTTGAACTGCTGTAATTTCAAGTTCTCTGTGGTATGTGAAAAGCCAGTGGGGGTGAGGAGAAGAATGCTACCTTCCCCTTTGGAGGGACACTCCACCCTATCCCAGTGCTGCTTAGGCAAACACAAGACCACAGGTGCTCCACAGGGCAATAGTTGAAGAGTTCACCACTCTTCACTCAGTCCTTTATTTCTCTACACCCCTGTCCACCATAGAGAAGGCAGCAGAACTCAGTGTGACTGACACACCTTTCTCGGATGACAGCCGACCACGCTCCTCTCTCTTCATGTGGACAAGGCTAGACGGCCAGAAAGCTCCAGTGGGAAATTCCACCTTCGGGGACTGTTTTCTGTGGAGGGCTCCGTGCTCACACAGCTACAGCTTGTGTTCAAGAGGTGGCTGCCAGGTGCCTGTGAGCCACCTCCCTCCCTGCAGCCGTGAGGACTCAGGCCCTCGCCGTGGAGGCGCTAGGTGCGCTGCCTTTACTGAGGACGGCCGGCCGCTCGCAGCCCTTAGAAAAGAGGCGACGGCTTGAGTGATGATGAGCCGACGGCTCGGTCCGTCCAACAGGGCCGCTACACGGTGTGTCCCTTAATCCGAGGCGCTGCACAGCGCCAGGTGCCGCCTCTCTCGGCTCCGCACGCGGGCTCTGTTGCCCCGCAGCCCGCCCCGGGAGCAGGGCCTCAACGCAGGGACACGGCCCGGCCCAGCCCGGCACGTCCCGCCCCGCCGCCCCCGGCCCAGGCGAGGCCGGGCCGCCAGATCCGGCCCCCAGGTCCTCCCCGCCCTGCGGCGCTGCGGCGCTGCCGCCCTCGCCCCTCTCTCCCTCCGCTGCGGCATCCCCGGGGCGGCGGCAGCGGCGNGACAGCCCGGCCCCGACCCGGCAGTGCAGCGATGCCGGCAGCGCGCGCCGGGCCCCGCCGGGCCGCCCTGCGCCCGCAGCATCGCGGCGGCCCCTGCGCCATGAGCCGCCCTCCCCTGGGCACCTTCTCCGCCCCGCTCGCCTCCTCCTCCCACGGAGCCACCCTCCTCCTCCGCCCCCTCTCCCTGCCAGCCTCCTCCCCGCCCTTCCCCGCACTCCACGCCGGTGGCGGAGTCGCGCGTCACTCGGGCTCCCGCCCCGCCGCAGACATGGCGACACTGGCGGCGGTGCAGCCGCT
>VWZG01012125.1:73373-151624 GCA_013396735.1 Grallaria varia
GCCCCCTCCGCGGCTCGGCGCCCGCCGCCCCGCGCTGCCGCCCCCGCAGGTGGCTCGGCGGGGGATGCTCGGCGGCGGGGCAGCGCCGCTCGGCTGCGAGTCGGGAGCCCGAATCTCTTGCCGTTTGCCGGCAAAATGCGGCTTTTTGGCGGGTTTGCGCAGGGCAGTGGGATGCGCGGGGAAGAGATCGTGACAGCAAGTTCTGTGTGCGCCGACGGTAATGATGTTACCCTACATTAGAGCGGCTCTGCGTATTCCCGTAGACAGCTACTCGGTCTGGGTAGGGAGAGCGCTTGGTGTTTGGGTAGCCTTGAGGCTGTGTCAGTAACCTTATACAGGTAGTGCTGAAACCTTCAAGTTATGTTACCATTCAACTTTTGCCTCCGGGCTGTAAAAATTGGACCTCTCCCTTGCAGTGGATTTGTTCCCATAACAAGGCTCAGCAGAAACTTCATTAGATTTCTGTGGGTTACGGGGGAGAGTAACTTACCATTCTGATTTGGTTTGTTCCTACCGCTCCGTTGCGTAGAGAGGTCCAACAGCTCGCAGCACAGCATCCCGAATTGCCGCGATATCCTTCCTCCTCTCGTGCATCCAGAGGCTCCAAGAGGCTCCCAGCTTTAAATTATCTTGTACTCTTGAAAGCATAGTTGAGGCCAGTGGGTTTTTTTCCAGGGGATTAAGATGCATTTTCGAACTGAGAGAGGTTTTTTTGCTGTAAATCTTATGCAAGAAGGAACACAAACTCAGTTTCAAAATGATAAAGGAGAGGTAGGCACCTTTTCTAGAACCTAACTGAGAGCAAAACGGCCCACAAAGTACTTTAAATACAGTTTGCTGAGCTTAATTCCAGCATTGGTAGAAAGGGAGAATCTAAAGTTATTTTTACTGAAATAGCAAAGCACTAGCTTTAAATTAAACTGCTCAGAAATCCACTGTGTAATCTACAGTTTCACCCTAATACTGTTTTCAGTAAGCAGGACAAATCTATTTTCTAGCGAAGGGTTGAACAGATGGCAATCCATTAGCAAACCTGGCTTTTCAAAGGAAAGTATTGCTATTTCAAAATTATACATTCCTTTTCATTACCGAACCTATGCTTTAAAAATTCCACACTGCACAAAAATGCAAATTAGTCCTAATTTAAATATAAGTGTCTGTTATCTGTGTCCAGGACATACCTAACCATTTGGCAGGGAGGCCAACATTACAGTCTCCTTGGTTGTCAGCCAGGGTTGATATTAGTGTGAGATAAAGCGTCACAGAATGGTAGGATATGATGTGCAAAATGAAAATATAGGCGAGAGGAAATAGATTTAAATACCACACCTGGCTTGCAGAAGATTGTTTTGTCAGAGGGATACGCTTTGACACCTGTAACATGTTGCTATTACATCAGCTGTAGAGGGTGGGCTGAAGCAACTCCAGAAACGACTAGACCAAGCTCAGCGCTTCCAGATATTTCCTCTGTAGTCTTTCTTTCAGAGCCATGGGAGAAGGAAAGTTCTACATGGTGAGACTTCCCAGTTTCCTGTTACTTTTGTTTAAGCAGACAAGCTATGTTTACTGTCACTGTGCTTTGCACAGCTCTGCTGTGATCTAGGCACAGCCCTGAAAAGTCTTGTATGCTCATATCCATTTTGACGTGTCCCACCCAGAGCTCAGCATAGCAAGAAAATAGCAAGCATTTCGGGAGAGGTGGTATTGTTAACCTTGTGTTGCTGAGGGAATTGCTGCTTAATCTCTGTCTTGGAAGTGTTTTGCATTCCCCCTTGCTAAGGGTCACAGAAATGGTAAACTATTGTATGGACCCATAGGTTAAAAATCTGAATTACCCTCTGATGTGGTCTCCTCCTGGACAAAACGTATTCACTGTATCCTAGTATATAGATGGGAGCTTTCTTAAAGCCTGACATAAATGGCATTCAAAACCTATATGGTAAAATGAATTACCATTTAAAGGTGAAGGGCATGTTGTGTGTGAATGATTGAAAGCCAGCTGCATTCTGGAAGATTACTTCAGTCCTAAGCACAGGAATTAATTTCCTTAATTCCTATCATCATGTGCCTTTCTACCTGCACAAATGTGTGCAGGTTCATTAGGGCTTTTTAATATGTAGAACAAGTTCACAAAATAATGGAAATTTTAATCACTTACAATTTAATCTCAAAGGTTTTTGCCTGACCTTTGTCTGGTGCTCTGCTGGGAGGAGGGAAGAAATCAGCAACTGTTTCAGGGAGGAAACATAAAGCAGTGCAGCTTGGAGTGGTACCACTTACGGGAGGGTGCCCCAGCATTGGGGAGCTTTGGGAGGGGAAAGTGCCTGTCTGCTGAGTGTTTTCCAACAGCCAAGTAAGTCTTCTCTGTAAGAAAGTGCACCCTTCCTACATTTATTGCAAATATCTTACGTCCTGAATTGATACCACCCCATCAGTAATCCCCAGCGTTCATCAGAGAGAGGAATCTTTTAGGCCAATTCAGAGCTTAAACCCTGAAGTTGTAGGGAGCTATATCTTGTTCCAGGTTGAGACAGAAAGTCACATCTTTCATGTAGCAAAGTTGGGATTTTTTTTTCTTTTTCTTTTTTTCTTTTTCATTTAATGTTCAAGGTTACGGATTTTTAAGAACATTCCCAGCTTCATTTATCTCCATTAAAAAACCCAAACTGTTCAATCCAAACCAGAAATGTTTAAAAATAAACATACACAGGTATGTCCTTAGTAAGAACTTTGTTGACACTGGTTACTGACATCTCTGGTTCAGTTAGTTGGCATTTTCCCACATTATTTGTATTGGCATACCACTCATCACGTCTCATTGCCTTTGCCTCTCCTTATAATGTCCTTTGTCTTCCACAGAGGCGTTGCCTCACCCTACCCCATGACCAGCAGTTGCTGCCTTCCCCTTTATTATCCAGATCTCCCGGTCTCCCTTATGTGCTGTCTTCTGTCACCTTGCTCTTCTCAGAGCCCTGGTGCAGTTAACGCCATTGCGCTATGCATTGCCCATAATCTTTATCCATTTTCACTGTTCAGCAACCAATTTCCTCCTCTAATCCTCTGTTCTGCCCTCGGCACCTCACCAGCTTGACGTTGTCTCAAATGGTGCAGGCACATCCAGCTACAGTGTTCTGCTGTTCTCCAAGTCCAGCATCATCTCCCCCAGCCAGCTTAGCTTCCTCCTGATTAGCTGAGGACCTCCTGTGAGTTCCTGTGTGCTGCAGGTGCATGTTATGAGCAATGTAAAAGAAGCTTTTTGTGAGTGGGGTCAGTTAAACAGTGTGCTAGCACAGTCTGATGGAAGCATTTTCCACAAGTATCATTGCACTCCCAGAAATACATTCAGAGGGAGTAGATTTCTGTGCTGCCCTTGGCACACATTTTAGGAGTGGTCATATGGAAGCCTGCACATTGAAGGACTAATCTTTCTAGCTGGGCATTGTAGATTTTCCTCTCAATCGGAACTTTTATTTTTGGCTAAAGGTCTGGCAAATTTTTCATAAACCTTGTCTTATTGAATTTTACTTGTGTTCTTCCTTTCAAGACTGAAAATCTGCTTTGAGAGAAAACCAACCATGTATTTTGTCAGATTGCTGCAAAACCTCAGTCCCAGATCCTCTGCATAGGATCAGGAAAGTGGCAGCTTTAAAAGCTCACTTTTCAAAAGTTGTTCTTGTTTTTGAAGATATACAATTAGGCTTTGCAAAGATCATCTCATGATTAAGAACAAGCGAGTGTCTTTTCATATGAAGCAGGGCTTTCAACTGCCTTTTGTTAATAATACATATCCTACTGTTTTTCCCTATATAGTTACTGTTCATCTCACTGATGGTTTCACTTCTTCATGTGTCTGAGAATGAAAGAAGAAATTTGAATAGACTGAATATACAGTGCTGATATTTTAATCCCAGTGAAGTTTCATAACAAGGTCATAGCTATTGGCTATTGACAACCAAATTTCTTTTGCTTTCAAATACATCCTTGGAAACCAGAAAGACTTCTTTTTTTTGGGCTGTAACGTGTAACTGATTTCTGTTGGTTTTTGTGAATTCAAGCAAATATTTTTCCAGTAGAGTGGGTGTCCCAAAACTTCCTGAAAATACTGTATAAAGCATTATGTTCAGTGACGATAAATAAGAATATGAATGGGCTTGGAATTGCCATCAGCTGTTAGAGATGTTAGACTATCAGATGTGGTACCAGATGATGCCTGACCACTAACAAATATGGGTACTTGCTAGAGTACTCCTTTCCTTTCTCCTCGTCTTTTCATTTTGCTTCTCACTTCATCATCATAGCCTATATAAATGGGGATTTTTTTCCCCATCTGTGCCCATATATATATATACATACTGAAAATTGTATTGAACATAAGTTGCGGTAGACTGCATATATTATTATAATGTATACTGTCTTGCAAAAAAACCCCACGTACTCATCAGGAAGAGAAAATCAGATTCATAAAGTGTGAAATACAGTCCTTGACAGGGGAGCAGATCTCTTTCGCACAGGGTGAACCCTGTGGAGCAGTGCTAAGTGATGTGCTGCTCCTTGCCTGGCTGCCTGTCTGTCATGGGGATGTCTTCTCTTGCTCTTCAGCCTGGCTTGCTAAAATTGAAAAATACTTCTGCAAGTGCCGCACGCTTTAAATCTAACATTTCTCCACTTGATATGCCAACTGAGGACATACAAATAACCAAATTCATTCTTCCAAGAAAAAGTTAAAAGAAGGACTATTGTTTGTAGGGACAGGAAAAAAGTGATAATTCTAGTCACAGACTGAAATGCTTGGGTTTTTTACATTAGTGTGTTAACATTTATTTGATTTTTTTAAAATGCATTTTTATTAAAGGACGGATTAAGGTAAGCAGATTGAGACAGTGGTTTGTGGGTGATGACTGGGGCGAATCTGTGTGGTTGAAGTTTTGGTTAGTTACATGCAATTCAGCTGTGCCACCTGAAACTCTGAAGCTGCAGTAGGAGAACGTACCTATCTACGTCATCTCCGATGTTCATAAATGGGGTAAAAATACATGGTTTTAAAAGCTAAATGCACATGTTCTGCATAAATGTCTCTGGCAGTACAGTCCTCACCTGAAGAGGTGCTAAGGCGCATGGCAGCATGGGAGCTCTGTGCCCGGTGGGTTATGCCTGAGGCAGCTGGGCACCCACAGGAGCGCGTCCCTTTGGTTGGGCTCCCTCTCAGAGGCAGGGCCATGTCCTTCAGCCCAGAGTGACATGCAGGGACATGGAGGTTGAGAGAAGGCTGCACCTGTATGCAGACACATAGAAGCACCTTCTGCAAAACTCACGGCAGCTTTTAACACTAAGGCACCTTTTTTGGAGTGTGGAGGGGAAATACCTTAAATTTCCAGTCAGGTTTCCTTCAGAAACGTGTAGCTGATAAGAAGGCAGAGCTGCAGAAGCTGGATATGTGATCAGGACAGGTTTGTGAGAGACTGTTGAAAGAGTAACAAGGCTCATCACCAACTGATGGCTATGCAGGAACCTTGAGTTCCTCCTGCTCTGTCAGGATGGAAATGCTCTTTAGACATGATAGCAGTGAATTATTCATTTTAGTCTCAATTTATCCTGCATATGACAAAATGGTGAGCTGAACACACCCATCTGTGTCCTGCTTCTCACCCCTCTGAGAGGACTTGCTGCTGCAGCTGGCTGAAGGGGATAGAGGCAAGTGCAAAAAAAGTGAGTACAAGTTTTTGTCTGACCTATGGTATTCAAATAGAAAATACTGTTCTTGTAGGTAGTGCAATAGAATTTGACATATGAATTAGGTAAAACTATTAATTTGATTAGAAACACAAATAATGTGAAATTAAGGACTTAAGAGGAAATCAAGCTAAGGCAGATAGTGTTTTCAGAAGCACGTAATTGTAAATTTGTGAGTCTGCCTTCCATCACGTAGTTAATTTGTTTAAAATTATTCATTTTTGTAAAAGTAATATTTACTAATGTGGTGTGAACTGTACATGTATGTATAAATCCAGGCACTTTCAAAGTTAATCTCAGTCAACTTAATCTTCCTTTGAGACATTTCCTGGAGAGTCAGCTTCTGAATGAAAAACATTCAACTGTTAGTTCTCTATTCAGATGAGAAGATTTGATTAATAGATGCACATTTACTTATAATATCAATGTTTTCCTAAGTGTATGAACCACAAGTTTGGATCTTAGATATGTTAAATACAGACGGAGATGTATGTACATATTTGAGAACTTGTTTTACCAGGGTCCAAAATTGAGTGGTTAAATAAACCTCAAATTTCTCAAATGCAACTTGGCAAAGCTATCAGGAGATGCACACAGCTTCTCATAATTTGTTGTTACCCTACCTCTACTCGACTAATAATTGTAAGAAAAAAAGAGGTGAAAAAGTCTTTATTAAAAAACTGTGTTTCAGGAAGAGGTAGAGGGACAATTTTTCTTTATTGTTTAAAAAATTGAACAATGAAGTATCTGTGAATGCACATACTATCAAAGCATTGATTTTGTCTCTGTACAAACAGGGATAATTGTATAAGGAAGAGTATTTCTGAAAATAGGCTCTTAATTTATTTCTCCTGAACTAAAGTTACATTTTCAGTGGTTTCCAATAATAGCCTATGTTTAATCACAAATCCTTCACATCCACTAGCTCTTTAATTTTCTATTTCAACCATAGTTTCTAAAACAGTAAATCTCCTAGACCTTAAGGTATCAATTCCTCTATAATCATTTAAGCATTGGTAAAGAATGTACTTGAAACTGATTTGGTGGATAACTATGGCCATCAGCAGCAGTCTTAGCCCCCAGAAATTTATATATGATCTCTTCACTTTTCAGTAGATTTGGTGGCAGTGTTTTTGTTAAACAGTACTTACTGAATCAGCACAGAAGCAAAAGAATAATGTAGCTGTTCTTTGTTACACAGAGACAGGCCAGAGAAACTTGAAGAGGGCATGATAGCTTTAAAATCTGTGAAGAAGTCTTTGGGAAAAGAGGTGGTTGTATGTCTGATCCTGTCTGTAGCCTGATAGTCATGTAACCTGATAGTAATAGCTATGAGTCACTACTAATTTATACAGCACCTTTTGCATCCTAATGGTACAACCATCTCTAAGTGTGTGCCACTCATATCTTAGGTAGATACCTTGCAAAATCAAGCTGCAGCCTGAGCGGAGTTTCAGTACTCCTATTGCAATTTTTGGGGTCATTCAGCACATAGGGCAGCAAGCAACAGAACTGCATAGGTGACAGTGAGCTCTCTGCTTCTCACAGGGGTTTTCTGTTTTGCGATTTTGTTTGTAACTTGCTGCAGCAATACAGTAGTCATAGTTTTCTTCAAAAATCATATTTGTCTCAAAGCTGAAAGCTAACAGGGGTCAGTTGTTAGAATCTGCCAGCAGCGTATCTGTACTGCCTTGTCTTGTGGGGATTTATTAACAAAGGATTTGATTTATATTGCTTTCTTCTTGCTGTTGTAGCTTTTCAGCTACACACTTTCAATGAACAAGTGTTTTCCTTTCCTGAGAAATGACTAGTATGTAGCCAGGTACCAGAGGGATTCAGTCTGCAAGAAACAATATCCCTAAATCCACTAAAATTTAAGAGAGAATATTAACTCTCTTCTCATTACCTGAACCTACAGATAAAGTGTTAAGAGTGTGTATGTAATGACTGTGTTGCATCCATTGCTTTGCACAAATGACGTCTTTTCACTGTTGTCTTATCAGACTTTCAAACCACCTAGAAAAACAGAAAATAAAATTCTGATGTTAGACTTCAAGTGAAAATTTGTATTGTCACTATGTACACTTGCCAGTAGCCCACAGCCATCTTTCTCATCTTTCTGGTAATAACATAAAAAAGATTTAAGACTAAGATTAGCTGGAGAGATAAGAACTGAGAGGAGGCAGCAGGAGACTCTAGTAATGACATACGAACAGAGAAAAAAGTGAGAGTTACTGCTTTGGCTCAAACAGAGTGCCTGTGGTGCAGGAGAATTAGCATCCCTAAGTTAACCCTACCTCCCTTTGCGAGACACCTGTTGGGGTCTTTTTTTCCCCTCTTCCTGTCTTCTTCCCTGCCAACAAAAATCTCTGTGATGCAGACTAAAAACACTCTGGAAGGAGCAGTGTCGAAAGGCATGAGGTTGCCAATATGGCAAATACTTTTGGTTTGTGTTGCTCACACAGGGCATATAAATACTTGCTTTTGCTTAGATAGGGGAACAAGAGAGTGGATTTTAGTTGAGAAAAGCGTGTTGTTTTTCATTCTGGTTTGTTTTGTTTTGTTTTTTTCTTCGTTCAGGCAACCTTATTCTGGTAGTTATTTCTGTTTTCTTCTTCTAGCTTAGTCAAATTTTCAATTCCTTTACTGATTTTTAATTTTTTCTCTATATAGTTGTGATTTAAAACACCAAAGTAAATGTTCTGAGTCGAATCCCTGGGTTATGATAATGGATCAGCCCTTTCTTTTTGTTTTAACCTGGGATCAGAACCTCTAAAGCATTTACACTTGCGGTTTCAGCCAAGTGCTTTTGTCTGGTGTCTAAAGGAGCTTCACTCTAGCATGGTGAATGGTGTCTGCCAAGGCAGAACTGATCCTGCAAGACCAAGTGATCTGATGAGGAGACAGATGAGGCTGGTGTAGTTATCAAGGCATCACTTTACAAGATATCTTTGGCTTCAGGAGGCGGCAGGTAGTTTCCTTGCTTTTGCATAGTTCAACATGTAGGAACTTAATTCTTTAAGGCCAGGTATACTGATCATACTGAATTTTTCAAGGAGTTATAGCTTTGCTTCAAAGGATTTTCTTTCTGTTATTTCATAATTTCAAGAAGTCAGACAGAGCACCATTTTACATGTCCTGTGTGGTCAAATAACTGCTCTAATCACCTGTGATCCCTCTTTTTGAAAAAAAAAAAAAAGCTTTCAGAAAGACTGAGAATTTAAATAACACAAAGTTTGAAGCTACAATATACCCTGCATCCTGCAGGAAGCAAGTATTAATTAATATATACTTTTATATGCCTTATATAAATAATGTATACTTATATGAATACAAAATAAACTTAAAAACTGTTGTCTTTTGGTCACGTTTGTAACCAACTGTATCTAGTCAAAAAGAAAGGATCAAAATTATGTTTCATCTGTTCTGTTCAGCAGGAATGGCTAAATACAAATCATAGTTACGGTCACAAAGAGCAGGTATGACTGAGCAATATAAAGTCAAAACTACGTAGAAAGGAAAAAAGGAAAAACTGAGGCATTTTACCTTCCTTTTCCTTTTCTCTACAGGTAATTCAGGTGAAAAATCATGACATTCTGTTTTTAGTATTGTGTTAGAAAATACCATAGTTTTCAATGCTCCTCGATTTGCATTTTCAGCTTTATGTTTTGATCTTTCTGCTTTAAGGATGATTTGTATCTTGTTTTCATGCCGATGTTATGTTCAATGCCTTCTATACAAAGCCTTCTCCACGGACACCCCCTTGTCATGGGGGAGAAGCTTGCCTGCCCTTATGAGGTTGCAAGCTGTGCTGGTTGTGGTTGTGCCTCTGGTAGGGTCGCCTGTGCTAGTCAGGTCTCAACTGAAGGGTCAGACAAAGTGTGTCCATGGGCAGGATGGGCTCACCAGCCTCCTGGCAACCATCCTAGGAGAAGGACAACTCTAACTCCAAACCCGGGCAGATGGAGCTCACTTAGCCCTGTAAGGCCATCCATCTAAGAGAAGGATACTCTAACTAAATCTACATCCTGAGGACTTCACTGCCACCGTCCAAGCTCGCTAGACCCTGGCAGATGAACCTTAGGACTAAAGGGTGGGGCCAGTTCCATGCACACTGTGCCTCACCTGAAAAATCCACTGCGCAGGCAGGCTCTTGATAGAAAGCAGTGGATACTGTCAAATGTAAAGAGTTGGTACAGCTGTAATTTCATCTTTCTCACAGATGGCAAAATCTTCTGGTGAAAATTTTCAAGCTCGTATTTATGTACCTCCTCATCCTGATTGCTTTAGAACTTGCAATGAAACTAATAATTTGGAAGAATAAAAATCATACAAATATTTAAAAAGTATTAGGTTTAAAGTTCGTTTTAAATGCCCGTCTTTGAAAATTCTGATTCATTATTGCTCTTCAGGCCTTGAATTAAGCCAGTGAAACTCATTGAATCAATCCTGAATTACTCATTAATTCAATCTTTACTGTTTTGTGATTTATTATTATTTCTTTAAAAAATCAGCACTGGAAATGTGACAGTACCAAGCCACTTTCTCTATGTTGAACTCCTAGTAGTTTTAGGTACTCTGTAGATTGATCTCACTCATGCGCAAGCAAATCTGAAATTGCTGACAAAGATGCTCCTGTGATTTACATCAGTCATGTGAAGGCGTCAAGGAAAAAAATCCATGTACAGTAATGAATATGCTAAGAGGATTGTCCAAAGTAAAGCAAATATAGTTCTCCCAGTTGGCCTTCATGGTAGGTTGAGGCTATGAAAATCCCTAGCTGAGTATAGAACAGAAATCACTAGTTAAAAAGTAAGAAGAGGGATGAGATTATTTAAGACACTGTAGACATTGTGAGGTACAGAGAACACAAAGGGGCATATTTTCTCATTTAAGGGAACCTTTTGAATGTTGTATTTGAATGGGCTAAGCAGAGTATAGCTCTTTGGGAGCAGTATAACTGAAATGTCAGTATTTCAATGTTTGCTCAAACCAGCAAAAGTGAAACATCTAAAGAGAGCACTGAAGAGCTTTTGTAGTGTTGAGGATGCTGGATGGAGGGTTTCCAACACAGTTTGCTGTCTATATTTGGGTCACAGGTAGCACTGCTTTCCCTGCAAATAAACTGTGTCCTTTCTTTCAGTTATTTTGCAAAACATCTCAGACCAGTGCTGTCATGTTCAAATGTTGCTACCAAAGCTGCTGAGAAAACTCAGGGTGTGTAACACAGCCTTGGGCTGTGCAACTGTTGGATCTTAGACTGTATGAGAAATGGAGAGAAGCAGAGAACTTTGATGCCTGTGGTATGCTTAAGAAGCTAGAGCCAAACAGAATCTAAGTACAACTTAAACATACCAAAACATAATAGACTAAAACAAGGTCTGATGATCATCATCATGGGTAGGCTTCATGAACAAAGATTTGGGAAGGGCTCTACCCACGCTTGCTGCAAGCGTGCTGATGGCTAAAGAGGCCAATGTGAGATAGGCAAGTCCGGTTGCAAAAGGTGCAGCAGAAAGTCTCCATAGGTGGTGTTGGCGAGGCACAGTTCTTTCTGCATTATCTTTTCTCCTCGAGATTGATTCTCCATGTGTTCTCAAAGGAAGCCTTGGCCATATTGACTGCCATCAATGGTCCACTCTGGCCTCCAATCAGGAGGCATGGGGACACACCATCCATAACGCGTCTGCTTCCTTTGAGGTCTGATGAGTAGCCAAAGCAAATTAACCTGTCCCAGGTAGTGGAGGAATGTATGTAGAAAGCCATGGGGGTATGTCATTTATGTCATTGGGGGCAGTCATCTCACATCAGGCAAGATGAGACAGGCAGACATATACTGAATTCTCTCTCATGATTTCTTCATTTTTCTCACACATTAAGAAGAAAAAAAAATCCATACAATCATTAGTTAGGGCATTTTAAAAAGCTTTAACTCAAAAATGCATTGGCCTGCCTTGTAATGACAGTGTTCTTGTCAAATGTAGCACATCTGAGGTATGCTGTTTCCTGGACCACACAGAGATAAATTTGCATGAATCATTCACTATATATCTGGACATTAAGAGTGGGTTTCATCATACTGATGTAGATGTCTGATATGTAAGGTGCAGGCATTTACATCTGAGGTAATCATCTAGTCTCCCTTTATAGTCAACAAAAGGACCAGGCAGTCCCAGAGTATGATTCATTTCATCTAAAATAGGTCAGATGAATCGAAGCCTCAAAGTGCCTGTTTTTCCTCATTGACTGTAATGGCAGTCCAAGGTCATGTCACTGAGCTGTTGATGTCTACATCAGACGTGTGGCAGCTTGAAACCCTCATCACAAGATGAATCATGAGAGCTCTGTGTGGTTGTTCTTTGTTATATTTGTGTATTCATAGTAATGTTTACCCACAGGAGTGTAAAGTGACAATGCATTAAATCTGTAAACGCTACCCATATCAACCAAACTAGAGTATGAAAGCACTGGTAGTATTATTCTTGGTATAATTGCTTTGAATAGACCTCACAGATGCAAAGTATAAAGTTTTGAATAACATTGCTGTTTTCTAATAGCTTAGCTCATTGCTCCCTGCATATCAAGTGTGATTTGCCATGGTGAAGTACACCTTTCTGCTTTCTGATTAGCATGAAATTTTGGGCAAGTCAAACATATCAATTTAAATAGGGAAAAAGGCTGCTCCTTCCCTCAGTGTTTCTGAACTCTACAGATTAGATTAAATAAATGTATTAAATTAATGGTAAGGCTTCTGAATTTCAGAAAAGCACTGTGCTGATAGTAAGGAACCAAAGAGATGAATGGAAGCATATTGGACCATCTGATATTTGACACCAAAGTACACCTTACCATGTTGTACAAAGCAGTGGCTGACAGCAGAGCTTTAGTAATACAGAATATTTTCCAAAGATATACAATGAAATTTTTCCAAAGCTGGTGCTTTAACTGTAAAGCCATTTAAATAATTTGTTACAATGTACTAGGGCTGCTTGCTATGAATTATGAATGAATTTTGCTATCACCACAGAATTTTGACTTCTCAACCATTGATTACCTGCTGTCATTTGATAGTATTCGGAGACGATTGCTAAATATCATAAAGCATCCTGTGTAGGCTTGGGGAATTATGGTAAAAAGTTGGCAGAATAACATTAAGAATTCTGGAAGGTATTCTCATGTGCTTAAAGGAATAACTAAACCTGAATGCAAGTATTGGAGGAATGAAAAACTACTGACAGTTATAAGGACCTGTTATGTCATGCAAATTCTTCACCTTCAGCTGAATCAAAGGTCTTCAAGTGCAACAGACCAGAGCTTGAAAATTGCCAGGATTATTATTCTGTAATTCCGTGGTGAAGCTAGTGAATATTTTAGAGACTTACTGAGCGTCCTTGCTTTGAATTTGTAGTGATGTTACCTCTTTGAGGTATCAAAGGGTGGTGTTTATGCAGCACACATATTTTTCCTAGTAACCAGCATACTAATGAAGTGAAAGTCTCCAGAATTAACAGGAATGAGGCATAGAAAGACCTTCAAAAAATGGGAAACCTGAAACAAACATAAACCACGCACAAAATCTACCTGAGTGAAACCCCAGCCTGGACATCTTTCAGAGAATTCTGGAGCCTTGTTTACCAAGTTCTAATGGTAATGTGAAAGAGCACCAAGTTCAGACCCATCAGGATTCGTTCTGTTGATTCATAATTTGCTTTCAAGTTGTCAAAGCTGTATTGGAAAAATCCTTTTAAAATAAAACAGATGAGTCCACAGTGTTTGTTGTTAGCTATTTGTACAAAAGCCATAAGTGAAAACAATATACAACAGAACTAAGCTTCCCGAGCCTTTTTTTTTCAACTGCACTATGCTGTATATCTATGTATACATGATGTCTACAGTATTCCACTTGTGTTACAGTGTGTTATCTTGCTACTTCTGTGTTCTAGTGATTCTTCTCAGGGTTTGTATAGTAATCTTCTGCTTGTGTCCTGCTAGCAGTGCAAATGAAAATACAGAAAGAACCCTTGAAATGAAGATTTTTTTTTTCCTGAGAGTCATGCTTTTCTTCTGATGAGTGCACTTGATAAAATGCATTCCACCCACCACAGCCTTCTGCCTTCTCTGTGTTCTACTGATAATGTGACCCACCACACTGAAACAGTATTATTTCCTGAAAGGCTGCAGGCAAGCATGATGATGAGAAGAAAAAAAGAGAAATGAATGTTAAATAGAATGTGAGAGAGAGGAATTGTGCATATATAGGAGGAAATCAGAAAAGAAAGTTAATTAAAGAAAAAAGGAGTGATGAAAGTTGGATATAATTAGGGGAGAAATTCCTTTTAAAATGTGTGCATCATAGAATACAGAGGAATAGTTCTACCCATGTCATCAGATATGAATGGGGGAAATTAAGATAAATGTCAATGACAGCACGAGTTTCATGTTAGCATAATAGAATTCATATTTTGGAAAATGTCCAAGAGTAGGCAAAACAATCCTTTTCAAAAGTTGGGTTAAAAAAAATATCTTTGCTTAAAGGAAGGACAAAAAATACACAGAAATAAAAAACAAGGGTATTTCCTTTACATAGAAATTAAATAATTTTAACATAATTCCAGGAATTTTTTTAACACGTATCTGTATAAATACACACACAGTCTTTTCATCAATTTGCCCTTTCCACAAGTATGTGAGAAAATGGTATTTAAGAACAAATCCTTGGTGATAACATTTACAAGAAAAGCCAGATTTGTAAACAGAGAAGGATTGGAGACTAGAAAATTATCCTTGTAGTATATGTCGAACATATGACAATTCTAACTGACTTCAACAGGAGTGCATTCGCTGCTGTATTCTTTATTCAGTATATCTTTTAAGTCTTTCTCATTTCCAGTTGTATCACTCCTTTGAGCAAAAATTTAGTTTTAGCTGGAGCTCACCTTGAGAGAACATCAGCAGAAAGCCTATGCATCACTTAATTTCTTGTGCACTGATAAATTTCACGTCTTAACCTGTCCAAAAGCAATTGTTCATTCAAGTCTCCCCTTCAGACTTATTAATGGAAGGAAATACAGCCTATTTCATGAGGTCATATTTTATACACTCATGTTTATACATTTTTAGTCTGCTCAGAGTCTTCGGTTTTGTGCCAACTCTTGTATTTTGCTCTTGACAAAGCATCAGCTGTTACCAAATAGCTTTGGCCTGAACACATGCCTCACTTTCTTTCTGTTATTTATATATTATTCTACAATCTCTCTACTGTGAGCACTATTCCACAGGAGGTTGCCAAACTGAGCAAGCTGTGGGCCTAAGGGTGACGAGAGAAAGGAGACTGCTTATTGTAAACAGATATGATAGGTGAATAATAAAGCAAGAACTTGGGCATCGTTATTTATGTATTTTGGCATGTTAAATGAATTTGGAAGCATGGAGTCAGAGTGCTCTTGGGATATTCTGCTTTTGTTTACCTCCAATCACTTCTTAGTCAGAAAGTGTAGTAATCTAGTTTTGTCAAATGACAACTTAGTGCCATTTTGCCTTCCAGACTACATATTAAGCACCCATGCCAGACTCTTCAACCAGAATATGAATTTATCATTTGTATTGTAACACTCATCACTTCAGAAGAGATTAATTATCATCTAGAGTCTGGCCCATGTCCTAGGGAACTGATTAGACCTGTGCTTAACTCTTTTAGATTGATTAATGAACCTAAAGCTTTTTATGTTTCTTTCTAATCAGTACAAATTTTTCATTTAATATAGTTTAGTTCAGGACCATAGCAAACTCAGGGTGATTCACAGAATTTTCAGGTGTGGTGATGACACTTCAAAACAACTGCAAAATAGCAACCAATATGACATCTCTGGCACTATAGTGGCACCAAGTATAGCTGGTGAGAGGCAAAGACAGTTTGAAACTTACCTGAAATGGCACTGGTTAAGACCCCAGATTTAGAGTATCTGAATAGCAATCATGTATCACATTTATTACAGGGGCCTTGTCTGATCTATTATGGTAGGCTGTTGAAGCTTCTTCAGAATAAAGCATCCAATTGCTTTCTGCTGTCTGACATACCAATTTGCACTAACTGGTACTAATAGCTGGGGAGTGTGAGTTTAGTATTTAAATAAGGGCAAGTCTTTTGTGGTGGATACAGACTTTAAAAGAAAAATTCCAAGGCAAATTATTCAAGTGCTTTGTTAAAAAATCCCTTAACCATATTATTACTGAGAACATAAAAATAACGTTAGGTTTTCAGACTAGGTTTCCAACCTAAATGATTTCTGTGATTCTATGATATTTTATTTGATGTTTTGCCATTCTTTTGCAATCCACTGAAATGGTTCTTGCTAAAAAGTATACTTACGTCTTCTTAAATCTTAAAACCATCGTCTTTGATGTATTATCTTCCATCAGTCATATTCTTCTCTCAAAAGTCTATTTTTTTCTTGATTTCCATGGCCGTATTATTACCCAGATTTCCTTTTTAGCTTTCTGATCATCGCTTCAGTAAAGTGCTTTAGAGGGGTCATTCTTGATATACCTGTGATCTCATAACATGGGCTGAATGCCCAGTAGCAGTTGAAGCATTGCTCGAAGTAAAAACTCAAGTGCAGTCTTTGAACACAGTGTTAGGGTTAGTTTCATCTGAAAGTTATGAACTCCAGGACTGCTCTGCGATGCAAGCTACAGCCCAGTAAGTGGAATTATCCTCCTGGAAAAATACTGTGTGCTGTCTGCCATGCTTCCTCTCATGCTTTGAACTGTCTTTTGGCAGATGCCTCTAAAAAAGCTTGAGAATTATTTGAGTGTTAATCTACTAAGGCAGAAGCTACCATGCTGACTACTTGCCCGCCTCTTTTAATTAAATTGTAAATTTTTTAAGATGTCATCTTAACTTTTCCTAACACCAATGCAGCTGGATAATAATTATTTTCTTATACGTGAAAATATATGAATATGCTTTTATTGCAGCTCATCTACTGTCATGTATTTTCTATTTAAAAAAACCTTCTCATGTATTTGTTGTATCAGACATCTGGCCAGTATAGCTCAGCTACAAGCCAAGGATTGTAAGAACTATTTCAATTAGCATAATCTCCCAGTCACAAACAGTATAATCTTTGTCATCAGAAAGGAGAATTATGTAAGGTTGCTTCTAGACATTGTAGTAATTCTGGAGGAATTGGGAGGAGAGTATTTTTTTTTTCCCTCCACTTAAAGCACAGAATTAAAATGCCTCAAATACTGTTTTATCATTCAGTACCATGCATTCATTTCATCTTGGGAATGCAGACCTATATTTAGTAGAGTGGTGAAACTGGCCTGTAGCGGCCCTGGTGGCTGTTCTAAAGACATAGAAGATACGACAATGACCACCCAGTCAGGACAATAGCATTGCCAGGTTCAACTATATCAGCAAACTTAAAGGAAAAGCTGAAAAGTGGCATTAAGCAACAGAGGAGGAAAAATGCCTCTGTTTGAGTTCTTGTCATCCTGAAGACTAACCAGGATATGTTTTGTTCAGTTAACTCCTACATGTAAGTCAGCGTGGCCCTTGCTTGACTAGGCTGGCCTCCATGACACCAGCCACTATTTCTTGTGCCCCTGTGTCCCCAGTCACAGAGGATTGTTAGGCATCTTATGGGTTGGGTTGATTTATTTTTTTTTTAATGTATTTTAGTAGTAGCTATATAAATTGGGAAGTAGTGTTAAAAAATATGAGAGTGAGGGTATGGGCACTGTTCAGTTGGGTCAGATTCCCACTCACCACTCAGTTGGGTCACTCACTGAAACCCTCTGGACTCAGAGACACTTAGATCTTTCCCTTGACAATACACAGGTGGTTAAGGCGAATTCAGGCCACCAAAAATACTGTTCCATGTATTTCTATGAGTCATATGGGTTTTGTGTGGTAGGTCAGGTCTTTGGAGACCTAGACAAGGACCTTTCATTTACTCTTCTCTAGCAGACTACCTATTCTTCTAGAGCAGTCTTTACCTGTCTCTGGAAAACTTTATTAGTTGATATTTAGATTTATGAGAAGGAATGTTCAAGTATTTTTCTTGGGTGTTGTCATCCTGAGAGTGCTTACATAAGGTCACAGCTACATTTTTTCAGACTTTCTGAAAATAAACCCCATTCTTTTCCTGTGCTCTTCTCACTTATGTTCCGAGTGCTTGCTGCTAAGACTGAACCTCACTTTGTCTGTTGTACATGTACATTCATGGTTTGTCCATACTTTGGGATTTGAATCTCTCAACAGCAGTGTAGTTTCCTAGCGTAGTCTAGTGTAACAGAAGAGTAGCACAGTATGTGTTGGTAACACTGATTTTAAATGTAAAATGACCACCAGCATGCTGTTTTTAGTCACTTATTAGTCACTGTTTATACTGAACTGTATTCCTTTTGTTTTCCCCATTCAGATGTTGCAAGAGCAATTGAGTTACTAGAGAAACTGCAAGAATCTGGAGAAGTACCAGTACACAAGCTACAGTCTCTAAAGAAGGTGCTGCAGAGTGAGTTTTGTACAGCTATCAGAGAGGTATGGATTTGAGATTTTTAGTTATTTCTGAGATTAACATTCCTCACCGGAAAAGAAGTGTATTTGTCTTTCTTTCAGTGCTGGAGAGTCATGAGTGCCTTGTATAAAGGGTGGTGGATGTGAGATGTGTCTGTAGCTCCCTGCTACTGTGCAGAATGCTTAAATTACTGAAAAGCAGACATTGAACAGTTGTGTCAGCAAGGCATCAACCCTGAGGCAATTAGCCTTGCTAAGGAGAAAGGGTGATTAATTGCTACTCTGGTATTCTGCTCATGCTGTTTCAGGGTCTGTGGTAACCTGTGCAGCACTGTGCTGGGATATGCAGACATGCCAAGTTGGGTCAGTGCAAGCTTAATGCCTCTCCCTTGAGCTCAGGTGTGTGCTAGGGATGTGCTGATAAAATCAGAATGCAGTGAGAGCCTAAAGTTGTAAGCACTGAAGATAACTGAAGCTGACAGGAATCTCACCTTTGAATTCAGTGGTCAGGTCCCAGTGGGCTTTGCTCCACGTCAGAAATTCTTGTCAGATTGCTAAGAACTGTGATCATTACCCTACCAGCTGTGGTCAGGGCCTTCCTAAGTTCTGCCCAATAGTAGATAAATGATAATTGTTTTCTTGTAGTCAAGCTAAAGAAGATGCACCCAACTTCCCACATGCATAAAAGCAGTATCTTTAAAGCAGTTGAATTATAAGCACTTCTGTTAGAAGTTTCTTAGACAAAAAAACCGACTTGATACAACATTGTGTTGACATCTTACTAAACTGAGTGCTGTTAGCCTGCAGAACAGAGGCAGCTATAAATGCCCAAATGAGGGTAACATCTTTTTAGCAGAAAATCTGTAAGAATTTCTCTTTTACTTTAGCTGTCTACTCCCTGGAACTAATCCTCACTTGCTGAAATCAATGGGAAATCTAATGTTCCCTCTGTGGTAGCAGAATTGAACTCCTGATAACTAGACAACAGCAACAGATTGATTGAGTGGACTGCTGAGTGGTTGGAAGGAAGAAAGAGATGAACAGACATTAGTTTAATAAGCAAAATGGAACATCCTCTTTTTTTTATAGAATATATTATCCAATGTGAGAATCATAGAGAGGCTTCCACTTAATTAAATTGCAGTTTTCAAGGCTTTTTAAAGGGAATAGTGTTCCCTGACAATAAGTAATGGCACTGTGTACCCTCAAAAGCTGATATTCTGACTGTTTCCTTTCAATTTAACCAATTAAATGCTTCTTTGAGTAACCACAGAGCATTGAAAAGTTAAGAGATTGTTGGGGTATTTTTTTCAGATAGCAAAGCTTGGTATTCCAATTGTTAAAGGCAACTTTGAGTCTTTGCAGCAGCATCAGTGAAATATTAACAAATCTATATTAATCTCTGTGAAATCGTCTTAGCAGAAGCAAACACAAAGCTTACTAAAACAGGTAAAGAGAATTAGGAAAGTACCTTAGAAAATGCACTCTCGGTTCAGTGAACTGAAAGTAGATTTTGAAAAAATCATCTCAGTGGCAGATATGGTCCTTATAAGTGTTGTGTGAAGACAACCTGCACATGACAGACTATCTAATTACTGTTGGATTCTTACAGCCAAATAATAGACGCTTTAAGAAGCCTGGAGCTTTGTTACAGAAGAATTGAATGATAATGAATGAGCAATTCTACCACCTTCATAAACAAAAACATTTATTTCTCTTTACATATTTTATAGATGTATATATATATATATATAATATAACCTATCTAATATATCACTATCAGAGAATAAAATTTCTACACCCCCAAAAATTAATACCATTCACCAGTATGCATATAAACCTTTTCTTAGGAAAAAAATCTTCAAATATAAATGGCCCAGTAACAAATCTCATTTGGGAAAAGTGTGAAGATTGACGTGTTTACATTGCAAGTACTTGAGGTTGTTTAACATGTGGCTTCTCTTTTCAGCTACTTACATTAAGCCCTTGGCAAATATTTAGACTGTAACTCTTTTTTTCCACTGGATGAAGAGCTGTTGGAAAATTCAGAAAATAATTACTTTTATATTTAAAAAAAATAATTAGAAAAGCATGTGATATTTTGGTCATGTTACATTGTTAGGCATTACCAAGCACTGCAGCAAGAGCTTGGAGGATATCTGAACTATGTCATGCCATTAATCAGGGTTGCCCTTCTTGTATGTCCTTCATGTACACTGGAGTGTATGAAAGCCTGCTTTATTGAACAGTACATTTTTTTCTGAGTGTATTTGAGCTTGAGATAGCTGAGGGTAGACAGAAATTTCTCTGCTAATGTCCCTTCCTGTTGTTTATCTTCTCGTATCCTCAGTGCAAGATTTGAGAGTGTGGTGACTAGATTTTAATTTTCTTTATTAGCACCTACATAGACTAGAGGAGAAAAGTTGTTGACATTACAAGAGAATGCATGGCAGTCACTTGGCAGTAATGAGAAAAGTGGGAGTGAAGCAGACTGGGTGTGAGCTGTAGGTAGGAGTAATTAAAATGGGATGTGGAGGCAGGCTTTTTGTTAGTATGCAAATTCTGGAAGAGTCTGCTTATTATGCATACAGAGATTCAGATCTGCAGTGTGGTATGTTCGTTCTATAATGCAAGATCTGAGCCTAACTTCGTTTCATCAGAAAACCTCATAAAAGAGATTAAGGTTTACTCCTGTAGTCCTGTAAATGTCATAAGGGAGGAGCTTTGAAAAATAAAAATTTTGTTTTCCATTCTATGGAATTATAGAAACTTAACTGTCCAGTGAATTTGATTGTTAAACTGTGTCCCAGAGAAGCTCAGTATTGGGCTGAGTGTAAGTGAAAGGACTGGAGATAAAACATAATCTGCATTGTATTGACTGAATGTGACTTGGCCCTTTTACAAGTAGGAATTCTTTAACTACGGAAGCAGGAGGTCACTTTGATGGCCAATTAGCCTTGAAAAGTATGAGATATGTTATTGGATGACATACATTCCAATCTAATATGTAGAAATCTATCTAATGGCTGTAATTAATTGTATTTATGGGAACCTATTTAGTAAGTCAACCCAGAGGTTCTAATCTCCACACTAATATTCCATAGAAATAAAAAATTTTTGAAAGTGACTGAGTGAATGAAATTTAAATAGAAGTTCTGTAATGTTTTTCAAGGATGCTATGTCAGGAAATGGTGATCAATGGTTCTCACTTAGCTAAATATAAGTACCACCAACTGACATATTCTGTCTGGCACTAGGCAGGAATACATGTTAACTCTGAAAATAATGAAAACAGCTGAAGTATGTAATGGCCTCAGTATTTCCTTTTCATCTGAAGACCTCTAGGCCAGAAAACAAGTTAACTGAAGTCTGGTCACACTAAAAGTCAATTTGGAAAAAAAAATTTAATTGTGCTTTAAAATTACTTATTTCAAAAGCTCTCTAACTACATAAGCATTAACTGCTTAAGCTTTCCATAACCTTGTCACCTGGCAAAACATGGACAATTATACCACTGAGTCCTTTACCCTTCCAAGTGTTCTTCCTGTTTATTCAAAGCTGTTGCTGTCTTATAGCCTTCTGATTTCCAGGGCGTTACTGGAATAAATGAAGGACAAGGCTGTGAAAATGAATGCACAACTGAGCTGCTGAGAAGTTATATTCACATGCAACATAAAACTAGACAACCTGAATTAATAAAGTTATTTTAATTGATGTAAGTTGGTAAAAAGAAGTTATAAGAACTGTAAGATAAGGCAAAATTCTGGTCTGGCAAGAAACCTTAAAGACCTATGGGCAGAGAAGGTAGAATAAGTAGTTGGTCAGAACACAGTGGATAATCAACAAAATGTGACATGCCTTAGCAACTTACGGGAATTTCATTTACTGCTAACATCTGATAATTGGTGCTTAAGCACCAGGAGAGTAACAATGCAGCTTAATAAACACATGCATCTCCTGATGACCAAAGTTTGCACAGAATCACAGAACATGCAGAGTTGTAAGGAACCCACAAGGATCATTAAATCCAACCCTTAACCCCAACAGTCGCACCATGTGCCTGAGAGCATCATCCAAACTCTTCTTGAACTCTGGCAGGCTTGGTCCTGTGACCACTGCCCTGGGGAGCCTGTTCAGTGCCCAGCCACCCTCTGGGGAAAGAACCTTTTTCTAATATCCACCCTAAACCTCTCCTGACACAACTCTTGGCCATTCCCTTGGGTTCTGTCACTGGTCACCACAGAGAAGAGACCTGTGCCTGCCCCTTTTCCTCCCCTCAAGAGAAAGTTGTAGACTGCAATGTTCTTTCAGGTTGATTCCCCAGTTTCTGTTTCTGTGTGTTAAATGTGTAACAGTCAGGTGTATATAACTTTCCTTCCAGGCTGCCTTTGCTACTCAATTTTCCATTTCAAGATTAATGCTAATGTTTCCTTTGTGGATATTATTTGGAAGAAAATCTGACTAGTAAATACCTATGCTGAAACATTTATCAATACTAATCAAATCAAAATGTTTCCACAAAAATGTGGTGTGGCAACCAGGCGCAAAAAAGTAACCATTATTTTATTCTGTTATCTTATGATTCCCACCAAAATACTTGCAGCAAGCATGGGTAGAGCCCTTCCCAAATCTTCATTCGTGAAGCCTAGCCATGAAGATGAGTCAGTGGGAAAGCCTGTTGTCTTTGAAAATAGTTCAGTTCCTACCTCAGTAGTTTAAAACTTTTAAGCTTGCTATGAAGTTAGCTTATAGACAGAGAATCCTGAATGTTTAAAGACCTCTGTTGACTTACAGGCATAAAAATAGCAGTGGCAGAACACTGACCCATTTTTTATGAGGTCTGGATGCTCCCCAGTTACTTTCGAGATATATTTGATTATGTTGTATAGTATTAAAATGATAGTTTCACTATATGTTAAGTAGGATAGTTCAATAAGCTTAGTTGGTATACTGGAATGATTTCCTTTAATTAATGATTTCCATTTCCATGGCTTAGCAGTCTGAATGCCTGAAATCTTAGTGCTACTGATATGCAATGTCTTATTATCTGGTCATTTCCTCAAGCCACCCACCTGGGCTTTTTATTATTAACCCTGATATATGTCTTGGCAAATTTTAAGGAACGAGAAGAAGGCTGCTGGGTGGTGAAAACTGAGTCTGATGGTACTGTGCTTGTTACTTTACTGTGATGTAGTGAGTGACAGCAGAAGGCTGGCTGGAACCCTAAGATGTTCATTCACTTCAGATATCCCAGTATGGTGGTATACTCTATTTTTAAAAGGGTGCACTAAATATAATGATCTGGCTATTAACTGGACTCAGGCAAAAATTCTGATTAGTTCTTTTCTTAAATTATTAATTTAGGATTTTAATGTAGGAGTCCTTTAAATACCTGCTTTCATTATGTTTCAAGAATCTCAAAATGTGGTAGTTCAGTTCAGAATATAATGCTGTTCCTCCACCTCCCAGACCTAGGCTCTGAAAGCAGAATTTCATTGTTTTCTGCTTCATGAATCCTTGTTAAAACAGTTACCAGGCCAAACTCTCTTGGTTGGCAAGAAGGTAAGACCCAGAGTCCAAATCCTGCCCCTGGAAGCTGAATATTTGTTCCAGGAGGATAAATGCAATACCAGTCAATCTCTCATCTCCACAGGCAAGCCCAGTTTTTGAAGTTTTTAAATTACAAGATGCAACCTTGGGAAAAAAATGCATTGAGAAGACTTTCTGCTATAATTCACAGCACAGAATTGTGATTAAGGCTCAGTAGGAAGCCGGATATCTGAAGTCCCCTACTGTCACATTTACCCATGCAAAACCAAAGTGTTGGTCAGGGTTGAGCAGAAGTGATATGTCAGACTTACTAATAAGGCAATTAGTAAACAAAAGGGCAATAGGACAACTCATAGGAGTGAAGCGAGCGAGATTTATCAGCTCATATTTGTAACAAAAGCAGTATGGTTATATTTGCATGATGCCTCATTAGAATGGCTGGGAAGCAAAATTCTCCTTAAACTAATCTGATACCTTGTTACAACTTGTTTTAGTATTCCAGATAGCTTATTCAGAATTACTGCACCATTAATTTAGTAGCAGCACTCATGCAGTAGCAAATATGGAATTGTGCAAATTGACCAATTTCATTCAGATTTTTGTGTGCTTATACATTGATTGATTTGTAACTTTTCATTAAAATTTGCATTCCTGGACCATAATTGTAAAGTTTCAGCTTTTTATCTTTTTTTTTAGATATTGGAGTGGATTATAATGTCAGCCAAACCAGTTCAGTTTACCTGAATTCTGGGGCTGTCTAGAATTTGCAAGAATCTTTTACCTTTCCATCTCTTTTTCTCTACCATTGTCCCAGCAATGAAAAGTCACATAAAATAATGATATCTTTCCAGTATATGAGTACCTTCATCCCTGTTTGGAAAGGGCATTGCTTAGCTTCATTCAAGTACAATGGTACAGCTAAGTAGTAATGTTTTCATGTTTTACAGGTTTTTGTTTTCTGCCTCCTGGTTGCAAGCAGTGTATCTATAATGATGAGTTGAGAGAAGGATTTGTAATGTATGTAAATTAGATAATAAAAACCCCATCAAATTTCTAAAGATGAGCTGGCTGCTCTTTGTCTTGCCACCACAGTAGATTAGGCATTGAGAAAGTTTAATAGAAAATCTTAACAGTAAACACACATTTATTTTTTAATTACTCTACTGTGTGTAGATATGTGCTATTTTCAATAGGATGAATGTAATCAGAAATCACTCAGATTTTGAAAAACAATGAAGTTATATTTGCCACTGTATCATAAGTGATTGAAGCATTACTCTCTTGCTCGCAAGCCCTGGATGGCATGAATGAGAACTTTTGGAAATTACTACCTTGTCACTCAGTAGATGGCCTTCATTAATGGCAATTATATGAATTTACCAAGCTGCCCAAGCATTGTCTGAAAGAAGGCATTATTTAGTCTTTGTGCAACTTCTGAGTCCCTACCACTTTCATGACTTCACTGTAGGAGATCTGAAGCAGCTGCTGTTGTCACCTTTTTTTTTTTAGGTGCCTGGAGCTAAATAAATCGATTTCACAGATAGAGTACAATACACCAGAATCTGGGTCCAGACCATGTCATTAGTATTTAATCAGTGCTTTCTCCCACTGGTTTTGATTAAAGATCAATTTTCAGAGTTGGCTGATGGCTATATATCTAATCACATTTGTGCTCTGCTTGCATAGTTGTAACTTTTATAACAGATAAATATATTAGTCCTGCAAGACTGCAATGTATAGAATCACAACACTAACATGCCTTGTTCATGTTACAGTTTGTCTAGGTAGCTGTATTGTACTTACTAAAACTCTGGTGAGTGGTGCTCAGGTGATGTTCTTATTTTGGCACACAGCTGCAGAAGGTGACTCCAGTGGAACATGTGTGGTGCATCTCAGCATCTCAGCATTTTTGTTTCCTCGCATTATCATTTTAGTTTATTGTTGCAGTATTCTATTTGATTACATAACACTCTTAGGAATAAACAAAATAACCTTTGCTGCAGTTCATCTCAAGCCTGCTTCCTCCTCTTGAGAGAAATCAGTAACAAGGTGAGCTACCAAGTAATATTTATGCTGACATGTTGTTGGAAGCCACTACACAATGTTTCTGCTTTGATGGAGCCTCAGGGTCCCTCTGCTGCTGCTTAAATGATGTCACTGATGAGACGCCTGGGAAATGCTGCTCAATCGCCAATTTTTAATTGTGCCTTCAAAAAAGAAAAGGAATTGCAAAACTGTTTTAAAACTCCATTTTAGCTACATTTTTGTTGGTATTTAAAACAAGAAACATCAGCAGTTTTCTCCTTTCTCCCTGCCTTCTCAGCATGAGGGGAACACTTGAGTTTGCATGATGATGTCATGTTTCATCCAGGTGCTTATTTTGGCGAGGTTTTGACAAGTCTGTTGAAGTTTAGATTATGGCTGTTGCATAAGTCAGCCCAATAGCAAATGCAGACTTACAGGTCGAGTGGAGGAAATTAGTGTTTATTAATGCTTGGCATATTTTTGAACTCAAAAGTAACTGGCAGTGAGGTCTAAGAGAGAGTTTTAAATTACAAGCTACGAATTCCAAGTGGTTTTACAGTAATTAACTAATCACACAGGTTGGTATTCCTTTTTATCCCAGTATATTGCAGTAGAAGCAGTGAGAGAGACTTTTTGTACAGTATTTTGCAAAGTATTTTGCTAGGGTTTAGTGATTGCAAAGCATACAATTTCTGAAACAATTATAGCACTGTTTTCAAAGATGCCGGATCATGGCTGCCTTTTGTGAGAAATGTATCCTAGTAGACTGTGTAATGGTTGTGTGGGATGAACCCTCTTTGTGGGTGCCTGTGTGCCGGGGCAGGGTCTATGGCCATGCCCACAGCCTCGTGGCGGTGTCAGAAGGCACAGGATCTGCATCCAGCACGGCTGAGCGCACGGAGCGCATGGGGCTGTATGGGCAGCCATGGGGCTGGGCTGGCAATGGAGGATGGGCTGCCTGCAGCCCACCCGCACCACGCCCCTGCACCTCTGAGTGCCTGCAGCCCCCTCACTGTGGCTGGGAGGGCACTCAGTGCCCAGGGAACTGCCTGTCCCGCCGGCAAGGGGATGGCCACAGTAGCCAACCTATATGAACAGACGCGCAGGGTCTCCATTTTGTTCGGCCTTCTGCCCTGAGACCTGGCAACATGTCCATCTTGGTGGTAACTATTTTTCTCTCCTCTCTCTCTCTCTTCTCCTCTCTTCCTTCCTTCCTTCTTTCTTTACTCTTCATCTCTTTTCTTCCTTTACTCTTTTCTGTCTCTTGTGGGTAACTTAAAACCGATGAATGGTATTTCACTAAGTTATATGGGGCTGGTGTTAGCTGGTGCTCTAGTGTAGTGCTTTTCCTTGGTTGTATGTTAGTCCTATAAACCCTTTTGCAAAAACACCTGTTTTCTCATTAAATTAAAAGAAATTCTCTGAGAGAAAGTGTTGCACCGCTTTCTCTGAACATGAATTCGAGGCAATAACGAGCTAAAGACTTTTCAAAAGTTTAGTGGGCAAACTGAAAAGTCTTAAATGTAAGTAATATTCCCAGTTAAGCATGAGGCTTCAAAACTGGAGTGTTACACCATTAGCTTAGAGCAGAGTATAGAACAGTGTGCAAGGGATATGAAATGAACTAAATGAACATTGGCTTTTGGGATTTCTCTTGTTCTTTAACGACTAGTTGTTATTTGCAAATAAAAGTGTATTTTTCCTTATTCTTAAAAGTGTGCAAAGCAACTTCCTATTGACTTTACAGTGTCAGTGATGATTCCAGGAAGAATTGACATTGGAGGGAAGAAGAGGAGGCACACAGAAATCTTAGGTGTCCTAACAGCAACACCAGCAGTGTTTCAGTTGACTCACCCAATATATGCAGAGGATGTGACAGCATGCATTTTCTGGTACATCTGCTACATTTTTCTGCTCGCACATAAGGGAGCAAAGAGATTCTGGCCTCTACCTGTAACCCCTGTTGAGTTGTTTCTTGGACAGATGCAGCATCATATGGCAAGAACTCAGGGACCAAAATCTGTGTCAGCTTTCAGACACCACCACAGATACTGTCAGAACCAAGTACCACCCTTTTCCACACCAAAAAAAAAAATTGAAAAATGCCATTTTAACTTGAGTCTTCATGAAGTATTTCACCCTAAGTTAAAAAATGTCCTTGCAGTGATTATACTTTATTTTTAACAATGTGTCAGACCTATGCTGTTTTTCTCCTACTGCCTAAGGACAGCTTAATAATGCATCAAGATTCAGATTGGTTTTTTCACTTTGGTAAAACTGACCTAGTTTCCTCCATAATCCCCACCCCCAAAGAAGGAAACTTTTAAATAAAATATCCTCAATGAAAAAGCCAGCATTCATAATACTTCTTCCCCATGGTCTGAAATTAAAACTGTCTCATCTTGCCAGGTTGTTAAATGACACTGAATTTCATTTACAGGTTTGATTTTTCTAATGGATTATCATCTCTATCGCATCAGGGGGCAACATCCGTGTGGTGTTACTTTATGAAGGGGGATTGTTGCAACCATTGTGAAAATGATGCAGAAGTTTGGTTTTGAAAATAAACACCAACAGGTTTCCCAGTGCAAACATGTAGCTGCTCAAAGGCTAATGAAAGCTTATCATGTAAAAATATTCAGAATGCCAGCAACCTTAAATGACCACATTCTGTCAGATAGAAATAGCTCATTAATACAGACTAGTTGTCACAAAGCAGCTTTTTCAAATTCAGTTGTCCAAATTCAGTAGCTGCAGGCTGCAACTTATGTAATACAGACCTGTTGGTGCTTCCAGTAAGAACGATGCATTCTTCTCAAAGGTACTTTTCAACCATTTCAACCGCCCTGTGCTCACAGGCATCTATCAACTTGTCCTTTTGACACTGACAAAAGAAGAACTTTTGTCAGGTTGCACTTAAGGCCAGACTGGAGTTTATGTACCATATATACACTGTGAACATGGGTGTTAGGTTGCCTGATTCTGCTTCTCTTAGCATTACTCAAACACCTGTCATAGACTTATAACAAAATGAGCCTTTGTGATTCATTTGGTCAAGCAATCTTGTTTAAAAAGAATCTAAGTTTAATGTAACCACGAAGTTGTGGTGAGTGTACATGGCATCCATGGTGTTCTTCCACAACTAGTGGTTTTCTGGGATTCTGTCCCTCACAAGGACTGCTATTTAGAAAGTCTTCCCAAAGCCTCTTGCTTTTCAGTCATCCAGAATAATCTCTTCTCCATAATTAATGACCAAAGATAAATGTAGTTATTAACACAAGTTAAAAACAATGTTAATATTTTTTGAGTCAACTTGATGGATAGAAAAGAAAATGAGCCTGCTTTCAACTACTCTATGGAACTACTGTCTTCTGGACTACATTGTATGACAGTGTTTTAGTACAGTATCTTAGCTAGATTCAGAAGCTCTGCTGGAGAAAACATACTCTCATGATACAGATGTGTTTTCCCAAGTATGCTTATCACATGAGATAATTTTTAAAAAGCAGAACAGAGGCATAAACCCAGAAATTCCATTTGATGTTCAAGAGACAGAAAACTAAACACACCACTACTAGAGATTTTCCATTTTCATTGAGCTAGCACAGGTTTATGGCTGAATGGAAGTGCTCCACTGCATTGGTTTTGAGCTTGAGTAAAATTACAGAGGTAAAAATTCATTATGAAAGAGGAAATGTAGTCTGGTTACCTGGATACTTCCACACTGCTTATATACACTTCTGGTTGTGTTTGACTTGTTTTCCTTCTTTTGTGTCCTCATCTGTTCAGATGTCATCTTAAACAGGGAACTAGATCTGTTTGTGAGTTATTTTGTAGAGAAGCAAATACTGTTCAAAATATTAGCAAACCTATCATAAAGGGCATAGATATCCAAAATGAGACAAAGACCTACAATTGGTTTCAGTTGAGAAGAAGGAAAGATTACCAAAAGAGATGAAAACCACCCAATTATATAAAAAAATATATTTTGAAATTGGACACATTTAGCCTGGAAATAATCTATTTTTAATGGAAATACTGTTATCCAGTTGACAATTTCCTAAGCATGTTGGAGGCTTGAAATTCACATAACTTTCTAAAGACTCTGTAATTTAAACAAAAATGATGATTGGTGTAAAAATTACCAGATTCCATGGTTTATGTGTAAAAAGGTTAAAGGGTACCAGAGCTCCACCTGACCTTTGTAGCATTTAAAATGTCCTTGCTCACGGATATGGTTAGGCGTGGTCTGAATTGAGTGCTGAGGCAGAGCTCTGGTGGAGTCTGTGCAAGTGTACAAACCAATGCAGTCCTCTGCACAGACATAAATGTATTGGATTAAGAATGCAAAATATAGGCAAGAGGTTGTGGGTAAGGAAAAACTGCCAAACAGAATGTGAGAGTTAAAAGTGATGGAAACAAAGTAGAGTGGGGGGAAAGACACAACTGATTTGTGCCACAGGTGGAAATCTGCTCACAGAAATAAGGTGTTCACAGGCACCACAGAGTGCAGAGGTCCACAGCTCTCCAGTGCACCCTTGCTCTGTAACTTCTCCCAGTCACAAGATCAGGCGTTCACCTGGCCTGCCCCAAGGACTGGTTCTTGCGCACCAAGTGAGATGATATATGGGTCTCAGATCAGGAGACTGAAGTCCTGAGAATCAGCTTCCTGATTTTGAAAAGAAGGGAGAAGTGAGACCAGCAGCTATGCTGATTAAAGCATCTTCTGCTCTTCTCACCGTGGTAAAAGACTGATTGAGATACTCCTTTTCACTTGACATCTTAGAAGTGAAAAATATTTGCTTCATCATTTCCAACATATGAAGGCAGTTAGGAAGACAAGGATTCAGCTAGTTGATGGCAGAAGCATCATACTGAACTATAAGTAAATAACAATCTCTCTTTTATAGCTTAGCCTCAGTTCTGCAAGGATGCACACATGTATCCTCTTCCATTGATGCTATTACAGAAGCACAATGAAGCCAATTATGTCTTCCTTGCACTGGTTATTCTCATGCTAACTCTCCTCTTTCTACTGTCAAGTTCTTGTCTTCCCTTCCTTGAAAGTCTTCTTCCAAAAATAGATATACAATTCTTTTCTACACTGAAGCAAGAAAAATTTGGCAGATGAGCTAAAGTAACTAAACCCAGATGATGCCAATATATATTTATCAGTCTTTTTGTGGGTTTCTTCTTCATTTCATCCTTTTGCCTGCATAGCTATGATTTCCCTAAGTCACTTACTTAGGTTGTGACTTCATGAAGGAAGTGTTTTAATATCTTTATTATTATCATACTGCATGCACTGTGGAAACATGGATCACTACTACTACTTACATGTATTATCTCATGTGCTAAGAAACCCCTGACGTGTTCAAAAAGGTTACTTACTTCCCCACTTGTAAATCTAGGAAAATTTCGTCTGGGCCTGCTACTTCACAGGTTTGAATTGCAATATACTCTGTCTTAAGTTGTGTTTGTGGGGTTTTTTGCGAACTAGTTCATTGCTGTAAAACGATTTCTGCCTCATGTCTCTTCCCTTCTGGTGTCCAGACCAAGTTATCCTTAAGTTGAGCACCGTTATTGTAGGTACAGATGTATTCAGAATTACGTATTTCATCAGGGGATGAAGCATTGAATACTTCTTACAGAAGTTAATGGAATAAAATTGTTTCATTAAATTCTAACTTTGAGAATCATCAGAAAAGATGCCGCATCATTCAGCTGTAAACAGAATGCTGCTTCTAGCCACCTTTATAAAACAGGCTGCTAAGTGCACTGTCATTCCTGGACCTTCTCCTAAAGCTTTGTGTTGACTTGAATAGCCCAGCCCTAAATAATGTGCTGCTTTGTTATGAGTCCATATGGAGTAATTTTGGTAAGAAGCTAGCTCCTAAAGTATCTGTAAGGCAGTTCCCTTTCCTGAGCTTCAGTAATCCTAAACCAGCTGCTTTGCCTCCCAGCTGAATGTGTGGGGACGAGGACCATCATCATAATAATACCTGCAATAATACCTGCTGCATCTCACTCACTACAGCTCCTGCTGGGAGCAGTAATAAAATGTGCATTTCTCTGTGCCTGCACGAGCTGCCGGAGTGCAAGGAGGATTCACTGCCAAGTTCAGATTTTCTAGTTGTAATTTACCTCCCTTGCTCTTTTCATAGTCTTTGAGTACTGTGGGAGAATAACTTTAGATTATGGTGTCTGAGGAGACTACCTGCAGAAGCTGAAAAAAGTCTGAGATCTGTATTTGTCCTTCCAGGAGTATTTCTTCGTGGGAATGTTGTATTCTCTGTACCACAGGAAAGAGCAAACAAAGCTGAGTATTTCTTGCTCCCCAGCACAAATGAGAACAGTGTGAACAAACCCCTGTCTGCAACATGGCTTTACCCAATGAACGTTCAGCAGACAGACACTGATAGTCTTAAAATCGCTGAGGGGAAAATGATCTGAAACATTACCATTTACCTTGCAGCTGCAGCTGCAGCTTTGTGTCCAAAAACGTTGACATTTCACCTGTAATTTAATCTCTCTTATTAATGAATTGTGGAAACTCTTTTCCCTAGGCACTAGACCATCAGACTGTGTACGCAGTCTGTCAGCAAATAATATTACTAAACACCCATGTAGTCTTATAGACACTCAGAAAAGAAATAGCTGTACATGAAAAAATAGATGTGCATCTCTTTTTCAAGTTACTGACATACAGAAACCATCTGGACACAGTCCTGGGCTCTAGGTGGCCCTGCTTGAGCCAAGGGGGTTGGAGAAGATGACCTCCAGAGGTCCCTTCCAACCTCAACCAGTCTGTGATTCTGTGATACATTAATTTTCTTTCTTTGATTTAATCATATTACGCAGTGATGTCTTTCAAAATGGTTCATCTGTCATGATCAACAAAGGTCACTGTTTTAAAAGACTTCTTTAGTAAATATCCTGAAGGGGAGATTTTCAAATATTTACAATTAAATTCTCCATCTTTGTGTTCTTCTATACTGAGTGATATTTTGGCCAAATAAGAAAATTTACAGTAGATCTTATACAGGCATCTTAAGGGTGACATTGTTAGATTCAAGAGAATTGCTATATCTTAAAAATACAATCAGATGTACTGACATATGTATATGTAATAGATAATAGATAATGTAATAATAACTTGAAAAGATTTTATAAAATCATTTCAATTACTTTTTATGTACAATGAATTGAACAAAAAGCCATATTCCAAAAGAGGAGGATCTAAATGCTACCTTGCTCAGTGTGAGAACAAAGAGATTTTCAGTTTATGTGTTCTGTGTACATAGAAGAGCAACAGAATAGATGCATTGTGTACAAATCATGGCTAAGGTGGTGCTGAGAACAGCATACATAAAGGGGTTAGTGTGGGTATGGGAAAACAACATTTGTTTATGGACTTCAGTGTGCTTTTTGTGCATTTTGAGAATGACCAGTGGTTAGATCTGAACCCTACAAAGAGCTTAAGGGTCTTGGTGGAACAGGTACAATTAATCTGTGTTTGATTGTTAAACTAACTTAGTAATAAGATGATAGTTATGTGGGTGTATGTTTTATCATTCTTAAACTGAAATTACATTAAGCATTATGTAACAGTCAAATAGGATAATTATATTTACAAATACCTCAAGAAATTATTCAAGACTGATTGCATCTGTTGCTTATAGTGAGATTTGACATGCAAGACTTTTTTCTAAGAACTGTGCTATAGATATTATGATCACTGATAACTGTTTGCAGAACGGCATTTTAAATGTGTTAGCACTGAGAATTTACAAATTAACCCAAGAATTATATGGCATTATTGATAATATTTTTTCACAAGTTTTTGAGTAGCTGGATTCTTTTTTTTAACATACTAGTTTAATCACACACTAGTGAGTCTCTTTTTTTTCACCAATATGCAAGTTAGTTACCAGGATACTGGGTATTACAAAGTCTACCAGCTAGATGGATGCAGTCAATAGGCTGCATCTGACATCAGTCCTGGCAAACATGAATATATCATTATCAGCTCACCTTTGTGATGTTCTACCTTAGTCATGAATCTTTTAAGGAGCTTTTTAGTTACTGTTCCTCTATATGAAATACTGTGACTTGTTTTCAAAGCACTTTAATGTCATAGCAGTTCAATATTCAAATACATGCTTTTAGTCATTATAGCAAGCCACAGCATTTATAGCTGTGCAAGAAAAACAATATGTACAATCTGCTTTCATGCTTTAAGATGAAGGAGAACCTGAAGAAAACACAGCATTACCACTGGTTCGGTACAGTATGGGTTTTAAAAAACAAGTATTTAATGATTCATTGCTGCAATTACACAGTATTCATCTTATATAACAAAGTAGCTGTTCTTATATAATAATGTGTCCTACAACATAATACAATAAACATTGAACTGAGTTGTGCAGTGTATTACTGAGTACATAGGCTCAACCCATTTTTATGATGGTATCATCCAGCACAAAAAAACCCAAGAGATCCTTTATAGGCTGTAAAAGAATTTTCTTTTCCCATATCCTTAAAATTAAGGACAAAATCCTGGCTATCAAAATCAATGCTACCAATGGAAGCAAGATTTCACTTCCAATTGAGAAGCAGAAAACTTTTCAGCATACTCCCCTTGTCTCAGTTTTCTTCACTGGCCCAGGGTTTTTTTTAATTCAGTTCTAGAATGACGTATGTGCTGAAAATACTCAAGACAGATAATATTTCTGCTATATTTTGAAAGTGTTTAGCATATTTTAGATCTCTAAAAATGGATTACATTTGTTATCTCCTTTCTTATTTTGCCTTTTCCTTGTGAATTATATCCCCCACAAAAGGGTTGGTTATCAGTCATCCCAAATATTTTGCTACTCAAGAGTGCTTGATTAACACTATGTCTGTCCACTGAAGTCAGAAATGAGCCACAAATCTTAGTTCTTTTTACATGTTTGTAGCAGTTTGTCGGTGTGTTAAGTTTTATAGTAACAGGCTCAGTGGGGAGAGAGACACATACTTATGGTCCTGCATACCAAGTCATCAGGACAGGGCGATGGGAAGGCTTTCCCTATCAGTGAGACAAGCCATTTTTCGTAGGTCAGTTCAGAACAGGGTTTGACACCTTCTCTACCCAAGGAACATTTACATTACCAAAGAGGAAAGTTGTGGCACTCCTGCTAAAGTGTCAGCAAATGAGTGAAAGTAGAATTTGAAAGCACAATTGAATCTGCACTCCTAAAGGAACCTAAGGAGATTGTTGTAAGAACTAATATACTTTACCAGCAAAAGTTCTCTCTGAAGAATGCAGCCTGAGACATAAAGCACATGAAAAGACAAAATGTCTCATGAAGTAGGTCAAGAAAATACCCACAGTAAATTTATGGCATATAGGAACTTTTTTTTTTTTTTTTGGTTTGGTGTGTTTATAAGAAAATTAAATAAAATTTATATGGTTTGTTTGCATTCACCTTTGTCTTTCAAAAAAACTTTCTCCATGTTACATGTAAATATTTTTATTGTTTATGTTTGCTATCAAAATAAGCAGCTAGTATCATGGCATTGGTTGGTATTTTTCATGTAAAAGTGTGACAAATCTAGATAACAAAGGCAATGTAAGATAGAGCCTTTTCATTTTTCCTTACTGAAGATGTTTAAAAGGGAGTGTTAAGGACCAGGTAAAGTGGTCCAAGAGTGTATACCAGAAAAAAAGCAACAGAAAGTTACACATATTGACAGTTTTGATTCTATGCAATGTATGTGAATGTAAAATTCTTTTCCAAAGGCTAATCATACCCATTGACTATGTCTGACCTACCAGACTGCCAGCCCTTTTTTTTTTTTTGTTATTCCAAATTATGATTGATGGAAGCTAGTATTGTGACCTTTCTCCAAAACTTTATCTTCATTTCCAGTCTTCAGCTGAGCAGCATTCATCTTCTTGTTCTGTTTGCTGAGCAACTTACATGTTTTTTTAACATCAGTCTCCCAAGTCTTTAGTTCGTAGGAAAGTTCAGAGAACAAAGAAGCCATTCTTGGAGGCTGAGACACCACTCATCAGTTCAGATAATGAGCATTCAAGTCAGTTGCCTGAAGACACCAATTTTTGATAACATAGAACTTGACTGTTCTGGTTTTGGGAAACTACTTTCTAGAAATGGGAAGGGAATTGTGTTGGAAGATGTACGGTTAAGTTTGCAAAGTGTCAAGAGAAACACAGATTGATGTTCTCTATAAACCTAAGCATGCTCAAGTTTGGCAGACACTTGACTATGTGATTGCATGAATACAGCATTAATGAAAGATAGTCTTACAAGGGACAGGGACTCTCCTGTCTGAGTTAATATGAAGCCCTTGTTTTGCTTATATAATTAATTTCATTTTATTTCCATGAACATTTTAGGTGTATCAATACATGCATGAAACCATAACTGTTAATGGCTGCCCCGAATTCCGAGCCAGGGCCACTGCAAAGGTAGGATATGTGCAACTGTTGAAATATGTGTTACCAAAGTGATCTAGTAATTGACTGTGCGCGTGTGTGTTTCAGGTATTCGTGTGTACACTGTAAGAAAATTTAGACATCAGTGGCAGCCCAGAGTCTAGAACCAGTGCTACTTCCCAGGTAACAATCATAATGGAAAATTTCAACCTTTATGCTGCTTCTGTAGCTTAAGAAAAGAGAATGATTTTATGGAATATGATGCTTTTTGGAAAGTTGCTTTGCAAAAGCAAATCTACTGGTTCATTCTGTAGAAGTCTGCCTGCAACAACCAATATTTTAAGGGACTATTTTCCCATCTCATCCAGAGAGGATACAATTATTTGGGTAATAGAAACTAAACAGTCAAAATTCCCCTTTTAATTAATGAGAACTGTGTGTACGGAGCAAGACATGGCCTGGTCAACATTTTGTTGACCCTACAGCCAAATACAAGCCTGTTTTTCTCTGATATATTGCCTGTTTTAATAAACTATATTGTGTCTTTGTCCATGTGGACCCGCCTTTCTTATATACTTATATTCAGCTACGTTACTGCTACTACTAAAATGATAATTTTCTAAGGGAATTCACACAACCATGAAAGAACCCATTCTATGTGCCAGTATGAAATGTGCTCTGTATTTTCATAACATGCACAAAGATAGATGCTTTCAAACAAGGGGATCCACCGTGGCTTTCTTTTTCCCATTATCATTTTGTACAGAACACTCTCTTATATGTGGTATAGCCAACTCTATGCAAAATAGGTAAACTTGCAAACCCCATAAATCTTTTTTAGAGATACTTCTTTATGGTCCCATTCCTGTGAAGATAAAATCCCTGAAATCCTAACGGAACTAAAATCTTACCATTACGTATTTATGTTAAGAGACTTTAATTTAAAGCTGTATCAGAAGGTGAAGGTTGGGATCATGTTAAAAGATTATTTTAGAATACTTCAGAGAAGCAAGTCTGTAATAGTCAGCAAATAACCTAATATATCCTAAATTGCAGTGTATTTTCCTTATTAAATAGGACAGTCTTTTTTGTAGGCTGTTCTGATTTCAACCTTCTAATTGAAAGTTAATGATCAATGAAAATTTTTAAAGTCTGTGGTTCTATATAGATAAATGTGTGTATGAAATCCTGATTCGTTTACACTGCAGATAAACATATAAATTATTGCTGTGTTATTTAGTAAATGGGGAGAAGTCTAATTAGTGTTTCCCATTCTCATTTCTTATTCATATAGAACAGCAGGTTATAGAGCAATGTTTCAATATCACAATATTTCCTGGTTATTTCTGGGCTGTCTGCATTTCATTCTCTTAGCGCGTTCATGTCTGACATAAAATGTATGCATGATTACAAGTTCTGCATGTGCAAAAACATATAATTGAGATTGCTCCATTATGTCACATCATCCACTAGCTTCTATTAAGCATACGCATTTTTAGGATGCTCAAAAACATTAGTGTAAATCAGAATTCTTCAAGCAGCTTCAACAACCTGTTCAACAAACATATTGAAAAGTATAAAAGATGTTCTTAATGTTTATTTAAGGATTTGCTAAGATTTATAAGTAAGAAAATGGTTGTAGTGAAAAATGAAGTATAAATATAGTATTTTTCTGGATGCAAGCTTTACACTATGTTACTTTTCCCCCCCTAAAATAAGATTACCAATCTAGAATTTTTCTAATTGACTTATATATCTTTTGTCTTAAGATTTAATTTTTCAATAAAAATTCTGAACCAGTTATATAATACAACCTCCTATTCCTGTTTCAGTAGCTACTTAATTTGCAAGATTTCACAAAGATTATAAATTACTGTTTAATCTAAGAATATAATTTTAGGATTTAAGATGAATAATTCCTTAATTCTGAAAGCAAAGCAGAGAGTCAACAATTCAGTTCATCCACTTTATTTCAGTTAAGAAGACAATAGAGATCACGTTATCCTATCCCACAGGAATAGACTTTCTTCCTGTGAAAAGGCAAAGAAATGCACTACTGATCATAAGGCTTCACGACCACAGAGTAAAGCTTCCCAGTGCCGCCTTCTGTTCTGTGTTATCTTTGACAAGTCACCTAAACTCTCTGCTCCTCTGCTTATTCCCTTGTTTCAAAAATATTGGCATAGAACTTAATATTTTTAAAATACTTTCAGGCAATCAGAAAATGTCAGAGTAAGATCCTGAAATGCTTCCACAGGAAGGAATTCTTCCTGCAAATGAACAGCAGTGTTCTCCCTAAATGCCAAATCACTCATTTTTTTATTTCCAGGCAACAGTTGCTGCATTTGCTGCAAGTGAAGGCCATTCACACCCACGAGTGGTGGAGCTGCCTAAGACTGAGGAAGGCTTGGGCTTTAATGTCATGGGAGGAAAAGAACAAAATTCACCTATTTATATTTCTCGCATCATTCCTGGAGGAGTGGCAGAAAGGCATGGTGGGCTCAAACGTGGGGACCAGCTGCTTTCAGTTAATGGAGTGGTATGTGGAAATTTGATAGAGCTTTCATTTTCATCTGGATATTCATTTTTCACATGTTTCTAATGCCATGATTTAAAATGCAGCCACACGAAACAAAAATAATTAGCTCTTTGAGAGACCTTCAGTGTGCATTTGTGGTGTGCAGTGAGGCAAAGCTCCACTGACAACTTTTTGCCACTACAGTTCCTGCCACTGGAGAGTGCTTGAAGAGCTTTATTTCAAATCCACACCACCTTCCTAATTTACCAGGAAGCCATGTCCTTAATTGATAATTCTGTAAATTCCTTTTGCAGTAAAAGCGTAATAACAGACTGCTGTTCTTTCATTTCATAGCTTCTGAGGCACACAGCCCCTTCCCAGCACAGTAATGCCACAGTCACACTTGTGCAGTCTTGTGACCTTCAGAGCCTTTAAATACGTTAAATCAAAAGAAATTTGGTAAGCACATTTGGTGCTCAATTTGCAGTGGGAAGTATTTGAGATTTCTTTCAGTGAGATTCATCCAGCTATGGTATCTTCATTAGAGAAATCAGCTGGACAAATGTACACATACATGGAGCATGTATTCTTGGTGAACAGGTACATTTTTTACATACTCATTTTTCATGTAAGTCAAAGTGGAGTATTTTGCAGTACTTTCACTGTGAATGTCAATACAGAAGTAAAAATAAAAGGGCTGTTGCAATAGATAGGAAAAAATAAGGCTCCAACTCCACAATATGGTCAAATTCTACATTTCATTGCTTTTTGTTCCCTTTTCTGAGGTAATGTAAGGTGCTGAAAAGGTAAGCATACTTATTCAAATAGCCCTACACTTCCCTTTATGAAAATGAAATCCTTTTCATGCAAACCACCTTCTAAACCTCGTATTTAAATGCACCAAATGCACATAGGAGCAATTTCTGAATGCAGTCATAAATATAAAACTTTACAACTTAAATTTCTTTTTTGTTGCAAGCCCATAAACAATAAGAATGCCCTTTTCTACATGCTTTTATGTTTTCATCCATTTCTCTCAAGAATAATCCCTTTCTCTTGAAATAAAATATTTGTGCAACACTTCAGACAGACTTTTTACCACTTCTTCTGTCAACTATCATGTTCTCAAAAGAGAAATATTAGTTCTGAAAACTTGCTTCCACCAATACACAATGAGAAATAATACAAACCAAAGAAAACACACTGAAAAGATTATTTAGTCTCAGAGAGAAAGATATAAACTGAATATTTAATGAAGTAAACTGCCTGGACTTCTCTGATTGCGAGTCAATCAAGAAATTTTGTTGTTGTTCAGCATTTCTTTTGACAAGTTAATAAAAAGGCAGACAAAAAGAGTTTTAATTCACTAATAGATGGATGGTTCTTAAAAAATCCTTTTACTGTCAAGAGCACCTAGGCAAATACCAGAAAGGACATCTTCAGATGTCGAGATACATTGAGTTTGACCCTCTTGTCGCCTCTATTTTATGATTCTCTGTTAAAAGATTTCATGCATATGCTCTAGAATATATAACATGATGCAGCAAAAAAACACAATACAAAATTCCCAATTGCATGTAGACACATAAGAAAGTTGATTTAGAGAAGCAAGAGAAATATTTTTGTGTTCAGACTCTGAACAACAGAATTTGAAGTTTGAATTGCAGTTGCATACTTATAGAATCACAGAATCATAGAATTGCTTGGGTTGGAATGGGCCTTAAGGGTCATCTAGTTCCAGTGCCCCTGCCATGGGCAAGGACACCTATCACTAGACCCAGTTGCTCAGAGCCCCATCCAACCTATCCTTGAACACCTCCAGCAATGGAACATCCACAGCTTCTCTGGGCAACCTGTTCCAATGCCTCACCACTCACAGTAATGAGCAACTTTCTGGGCTGAATTAAACGCATACAATGTAATTCATAAAAAGGCAAAATTATAGAAGTGATTATTTGTTTGCCGACAGCTTGAGACAGGACAAAAAAGATCTAAATTTAGCATTGTTCGCTGGGACTGACTCACTCTGTGCTTCTCTTAATTTAGCTGGAGAAAAGAAAATAATACATAGTATGTACAGTAGAGCAGACAGCTCAGTAGAACATGAATATCTGTAACTTATTTCTGCTCAGCCATTTATGGTTATCCAGCTTCATAATTATCAACACAAAATTAGATGTGTATTCAGAATCCAGATTTGTTATTCCAGCATAACTGGGATGACTTTCCTTGAGCTGTTTCAATGGATATTAAAAAGCTTTGTTTTCTCATCATGCTGGGGATTTTGTTCCATACTTTTGTCCCACACCCCCTAAAAATAAAGGAAATTGAAAGCAGTAAGCTCTGCAGATGACTCAACAAAGGCACTTACTGATGCCTGTTCATATCTGGCAAAGATTCTGCATTAGTCAGATACCTTGTGTGAGTCAGAGGAAGGATGCAAAAGGAAGGATGCAAAATAGATTTATAATAGCTAATTTGTCACCCAGGTATTTGTTTAGAGATTCCTAATAGTAATATTCTTCTCAGTTTCTCAACTTGTCGGCTAACAGATTTTCTTTTTTGTCTGCAAGAAAGGGTTTTTTTTCTTACAGATTTACAAAAAGTCTGTGAACCGGGATACAGTAATCGCTGGTGTTTGCCCACACCATATCTGCAGTTCTTTCAGCTGTTCTTGTCTCTACAGTATTTTGCATCCTTCTCTTTGATGCAATCTGCCAATGCCATAATGGAAATAAAGGAGTAAATACACATAATAAAAAATTACATATTAAGTAAATGTATACACTCCAAAACAACTTTATTCAACCTCATGTTTGGTGGGCAGTTCTAAACTAACATGAATGTCAGATCCTTGCAATGTCCCCAACCAGCATAATCTAGTCAGCAACATACCTTATACAGGAATGACCGATACCAGCAGGAGTCCTTCACCAGCACAGCATCAGTTATTTGCAGAGGTGGAAGAATTCCAGTAGCAAAACAACTTCCTCTGCCCTTTTCTTTCCCACACTCCAAGGGGCTCAGCCACTTCACCTGTGCAGCTGCTGTTATGCAGGTTAAGCATTTTTAATGCCTTGAAAATAGGAGTGCAAGCCTCAATGAAGATGTTAACAGCAAGTATAGCAATCACAAAAATAGCAGCTGAAAACTGTTGCTGTCAAGACCTGAGTGAGGTGCATTCAGAGAGCAGGATTTATTTTAGCAGCGCTATCTTTGCCTTTATTCTTTTCCCCTCTTTGATTATGGTTCAGAGCATTAGGCTTAATTCTGTATCATTACTATTCAAGTCAATGGGAGTTTTCCATTGACCTGGATAACAGCAAAGTCAAACCCTTCATTTCTAATTAGAAAATTCTGTCTGTAAACTGGAAGAACAAGGCTGGAGGCAAGCAGGAGAGAAAACAGGCAATCATTAATTAAATGCAGTTTACTAGGTTGAATGAAGTATTAAAATACATCATCTTGTTATTCCCCTACAGAACAATCACAGGTATTCATTGATGTCAGTTAGAACCATCATGTAGCTTGGGAGCTTACAGTGCTTGTTTATGGCCTGTTCTAAGTTCATACTGTTGCACAGCTAAACCAATCACGACACCACTGAATACACTGTTGTTTCCACTGAACGTCCATGCCATGCCATGCCATACTGACCATGATTTAAAAGCAAAAAATGAAATATAAAACAATGCCAAATTTTGTACAGTTCCTCTTAAGGTGAAACCTGTATTTACAAAAGCCAGTATCACAGCCAGTCACAAAGAAGGTGCTGTAGAAGAGAGCTAGTTACAGCTAGTTAGTGTTAGTTATGATCACCTCTTCTATCTAATGCTGAACAGTTTATGGACTAGGGGATGTGGGGTTTTCATTTGTATCTGTGACTTGTTCATTATAGCAATTTCACACCCTGTTCATCTATAGCTTTTTATTTTAGATCTCTTTGGAACACTAGACACAGTAACTGTTTCTTATGCAACAACTTTCAAATATTTGTAAGGAAAGTCAATCTTTGTCTAAATTAGTTTACAGTGGCAGTGCTTGTCCAGCAGATTCATCCCAATCACAATTTCTAACAAATCTAGTCATCACAGATCAGGAATTTTCTTGAAGATCTTTGGACCTACTGGAGGAATTTTGGGAATATACAGTTCAAAATGTGTATTTTCTTGAAAATTTTCTTTATTTCTCGTAATCATTTCAACACCTGAAATGACATTGATTATTTCTCTGAGTTGCCTTGATGTTTTCAAAGCATCTTAAAATTTCTGTAGAAACTTGAGTCCAGTCAGTTGACTCAGACATAAAATAACTGTTTGTGTTAATATATTGAAGGATATTTAACAGGAGAAGGAAGATGACTAGCAAGGCAATAAGCTTGCATTGTTTTTATTATCCATGTGGAAGTGTTTGTGTCTTCTTTTTGAAACTTTTCAATCATTATTTCTAGCTCTTATTATGCCACAGCAGAAGTAGTTCTTCACTGTCCTTGCACAATGCTACTCAGTCAAATAGGAGAGATGAAAATAGAAAGAGTTTTCTTCTGGCAGTTGCTGTAACAGTGCTAAATTATTCTTTTTGCATGGATTGAACTTTTAATATTTTGAATGCTGCTGCTTCTCTTTGGAAGTCCGGAAGCTTATGGGTATAGTTCCATTTTAAATAGCATGGTATACATAAGAGTTTTAAAACACAGCAGGTGGTAAAACTTCAATTTATTTTAAGTGTGAAGAAAATTAGTTATTTTTAGATGGTCTAAAATCCAGGTGAATATCTCAGATATGCAGGCTGGAGGTTTTTTTTCTGTGCAGAGATAATTTTGTTTTTTGGAATATATCCTATAACACATGTGGATAATCATACACCATTAGAAAACATCTCCCTTTTTTTAAGGTGTGGGACAATGCACATGCTTGAAAAGCAGTCCAGTCAGTCCACTTAAGAGTAGAAACTGAATACTCTTTTCATAGCCAAGTCACATCTTTGTTTTGGAAATTTACTGTTTCAAACAACATTAGCATTGAAATCAGAGCTTGAGCCCCTTTGGGAATACTTTTGATTTCACAGCCAATAGCATTTTACTATTAAGTATTTTCCAGAAACGGAGGGAAAATATATATTTCTTTGACAGGAGCTTGTAATGTTTCAGTTGTTTTTCGGTTTGATTGCTTACAACTAACCAGATAAAGACTAGTCTGTTTCCAACAGAGAACCCATGTCACATAAGTGTTAAACATGTGGGCAATGCCACTAACTCTCTAAGATGCATGTTGTCCTAGGAAGCAGCAGGCATGCTCCTCCACCTGCAGCTCAGCAACTGGAAAAGAGAGGGCTCCAGGGAGACATTTGGTCAGCCTTTCAGTACCTAACAGGGCCTACAGAGGAGCTGGAGAGGGACTTTTACAAGGCCATGTAGTGCTAGGACAAGGGGGTATGGCTTCAAACTGTAAGAGGGCTAGTTTAGAGTAGATATAAGGAAGAAATTCTTTACTGTGAGGGTGATGAGGCTCTGGAACAGATTGCCCAGAGAAGTTCTGGATGCCCCATCCCTGGAAGTACTTGAGGCCAGGTTGGATGGAGCTCTGAGCAACCTGATCTAGTGGAAGGTGTCCCCCTGTGGCAGAGGAGTTGGAACTAGAGGATCTTCCAGGTCCCTTTCAACCCAAACCATTTGATGATGATATGTCATTCATATGTCATTGATCACTGTATGATCCAAGCAGGAACAGGGCATAAGAAAGGAACTCCTGTTTCAAACTTGCAATTTCTTCATTTCTTACCAACATTTAAATAGTATTTTATTTTTGTACCTTGCAAACAATTTGGTTTTTTCAACATTATTTTTGTTTGCATAAAACCTGTTGAATATCTTCCCTCATTTTCACACAGGTCAGAAAGTAGATTTGTAATGTAACCTAAAAAAGATTTAGGTTATTTTAAATGAAAAAATTAGTACATTTCCAGCAGTGCATTAACTCTTACTTAACACTTTCTTTTAGTGGTTCCTTGAAATATGTAAGGTGTGGAAACTTCCTAAAACTCTTGACAGCCTTTCTGTATGAAAAAGACACAGCTCTAGATCAAAGCACCATTTTCATTCTTAAATCTGTTCTCCCTGCTCCCAGAGTGTGGAAGGAGAGCACCATGAGAAGGCAGTGGAACTGCTGAAGGCGGCTAAGGACAGTGTCAAGCTGGTGGTACGCTACACTCCCAAGGTGCTGGAGGAGATGGAGGCTCGCTTTGAAAAACTGAGAACAGCCCGGCGCCGACAGCAGCAGCAATTGCTCATTCAGCAGCAGCAACAGCAGCAAACGACACAGCAAAACCATATGTCGTAGGTGAGACGATTCATTGGTCTTCCTGCACCCTGCCTGGGCCAACTGCTCCCAGGGGGCTGTCAGGAAGTGTCTGATGCCAGAGCTCATCCCAGCCCCATGCAGGAGCAGGGCATCCACAGGCCCAGGCTATCTGGGGATGGGAACTGGCTGGGACATGAGCCCACAGGTGTGCCCAGCTCAGTGGCACCCCGTGGCAGGGTGCTGGGGAGCTGGAGACAAGCCCTGCTGGGGTATTGCTGGAGCAGGGGATGGTGGCCCTGGGGGCTGACGTGATGCCCTGGGCTGTGGACAGGGTTGGGGGAGCCCCAAGGGGGACAGTCAGGGAGCTGGGGGTATGCTTGGGGCCCCAGCAACCACTTATGGCAGTCAGGATGAGGAGAGCTCATTCTTATGTATATTTATACATGGTTTGTCCCAGTAAAAATGCATTTCGAAAAGAGGATAAAGGCACTAGCAAATTCTGGAGCCAATTTCCAAGTAATAACCCTGAGATCAATAGCCACTATGCAGCTCTGGCTTATCTGCAAGTGAAAGAAGTTTGTAGTTCCTGGGAATATTTTTTGTGTTAAAAGCCAGAGTGCTTATGACAAAAATACTTCACTACATTTAGACACAGTTAATGCATTTTCAACTAGTCTCTCACCACTCCGAACAGAACATTGAGATTTACTGGTGGTAGGTGAAGAAAAGTCTTCCTAGTCCCTTCCCTGCTAGAGAGAACCCAAACTTCACTCTCTGGTTACTCTGCAGGGTACCTGCAAGTGCTTACTTCTTGTGTACAGTTTTGGTAGGAAGCATTTTATTTGCTCTTGACTGACATTCAATATTACAATAGCTTCCAAGAGGTTTCCCAGTGTAATCAAAACATATGGCATGCGAGGTTCAGCGGTTCAGTTTTTCTGAAATCAGTGAGAGTTTTTGCCCTGAATACATGTACGTACATGTATGCTTCATTTGCCTAAGTGAAGTCAAGTAGGAAGCATGTCCCAATGACTTACATCCCAATGCTCCATATCTCATATCTGTTTGTTCCCAAAACAAGACATTTGTAGTAATGCAGGTCTACAAGTGACTCAGGAAGTCCCTAAATGGTCAAAAACTGAAGCTCCCAGTGATGGTTTCATTATTGTTAATATTAACACCAATCTCTGTTGATACTTAGGGGAAACCACTCACCTTGTAAGCCCCCTGTCCTGTGACAACCGGAATTCCAGATTTGTTGATGCAAACAAAGGCTCTGAGCGGATTCTGAATCCCACCTTAGGGCCTCCACTCAGACAGGAGGTATAAACAGTAGTATTTCACGAAGTAAGTTTGGGGTTTCTGTGCAAAGCAAGTCTATTGCAGGACATGGACATACACATGACATTTTAAATTTTTTTTCAGTTACCTAAATCTTTTCATTAGCAAGTACAGTATTTTTTACTGATTTAAAATTTTTCTTTAACTGAAAGCGAAGAAAGGCTGGCAGAGACATCCACCAGCTTAATTCCTCAATTCTTCATGCTTGCTCTGAGGAATGTGTTTCTTTAATTCTAGGTTATTCTCAAGAAAGAAAAAGTCTCAATCAAGAGTTCAGTAATCAAGCAACCAGAGCTGTACTTCTGTATTCCAGCAAAAGGAAACAACTACAGGAACATGAAACAGAATTCATCTGGAGAATGTACAGTACAAGACTAATGTAGTTACATGAGCCATAAAGAAGGTACCTTCACGATAAGGCTTTTCAGCACAGAGTAGTCACAGATACCTATTACTTCTGTGGCTCTGTTCTTAATGAGAAAGCATGATTGGTAAACCCTATGAAACAGTGAAGTCCAGGGATTCCAAATAGTTCCGCTTGATCTGGTCTTGCACTCCTTACTCTGATAAATTTGCCAGTTGGCTTTCTTTAGTCACTGAAAATTTTGTTTAAGGAGGTTAAGATTGGCTGCTTTTGAGGACAGATCTTTCTCTACAGTTGTCTCCAGAAATGAACTACGTCAGCTCAAAATTTTGCCACAGACATCAAGCTCATACATCATGCTTCATAACCACTTTGTACTATACATTGTAGAGCTGTTTTAACCTAACTTCCTGTTTATAATTTTCAGATTTCCCTCTGGAAATAGCAATTTACTATATTTATAAAGTATTCCATTTGTAGAAGCAATTGGCTTTTTACTCTTGGTGTTTCCATATATTTTATTATGCATCAACAGAGTGAGAAAGTTTTAGGTCAGCTTTAATTTTATTAGTAGTAAAGTTAGGGAAGCCTAGAACTGTATTTTTAAACATAGGTATTGCTTGTATCTATTATAGCTACTATTCAGAAATCTATAACTGGATATATTATATATTTATTCCATAAAATATATATTGTCTGAATGTACCTTTTAGAGAAGTAGGGTCTTTGCTTAGCATGTATTGCAAATGTAGTAAGCCAATGTTAGCAAAAGACCAAGCTTTGTTTGGCAGATATTACTGTGATTGCATAATCTCTGCATTTCTGTATTGTTTAATTTATTTTCCAGTCTAACGTTAATATATTTTAGAGAGGAGGAAGTATAAGTTGTTTAAGATTCACACATCATTTAAATCAATTTGAAATCAGAGTTCTGACTTTTTTTTTAATTAAACCAAATTGGAATGTGCAAAAAAAAAATTTGTAAGTTCGTAAGTTTACATCTGCTTTTCCAAAGAAGATAGTCAAAGCTGGAAGGCTATAAATGTCATCTGCTTTCAAGAAAATAAGGAAACAGATCCCCAAATCCTAAAAAAAAAAAAACAAAAACCAAACATTTTCACATGCCTTCTATGCTTCATTAGAAAAGATGGGGAGAAAAGGAGTTTAGGGGAGAACCCTAAAGTCCTTGCATGTTGAAAACTCCAACTGATGTCAGTGAAAGTTCAGTAATGTGAAGAATGTAGAAATAGTTGAAACCAGTGTTCTGGTTGTGAACTTGGAACAAAGTCAGAAACAGTTAATATTTTGAAGGATCTATTCTGAGAGAGAGACAAAGGAAAATGAGAAGTTTGCAGTATTGTAGCATATGTTAGAAACAAAATGCAGGCAAGGCAAAAGTCTTGACAGTGTTTGATTTGTGTAAATAGCCACTGAAAGGAAATTTCTGTATTTTTGAAACCAAGCAGCTTGGATTCATCTAGAAAAGCTTCATTTTATACAGAGAAGTAATTCTATCCAGTGGTCATTGGTGACAGTATCAATTAAGACAGTGGAGTTTGAGAACTACCAGAACTAAAGATGAAATGTATTGAGCTTTGCACGGTGTCTTTTTATACTTAATAAAATTGTACGTACCTATTTTAAAACTGTATTCTCAAACAGACATTGCTATTAATATTGACAGTATATAAATTATTGTTATGACTGCATATGGACTGTTCTGTATCTCATCGGAATGATTTGAATTACACTGAGACCAAGTATTCAGTCAGCCCACAGTACTGCATTTTTCCACACTGCATCTCCACCTCTTCCCCTCCTCGTTCTCAAAATATTTGAGTGGAATGTGCTGATTAATAAATTTCAATGATAGACTGTCATTCATATAGAGAAGCATATCAAATTCATTTTCATATATTATTATTCAATAAATTATTTATACACACTAAAACTAACATTCTAATCTTTGCCAGCATTTAACAATCAGGTAAAAATCATTGCAACTGTCAATGAATTTGAATTAGAAACAGGGAGAAAAAACTTTCTATCACTTTTCATGCCCCTTACTGATCAATAAAACATAGCCACTTCCTCATGGAATACTCTCCCTAAACCTGGCACATGCATTTGCTTGTAAGACTGTATTTTCATTTGTGATTTACATGTCTTTGGTCCTGATGCAGTAAGGCACTTCCACATGTGCATTGCTGAATTAATGGAAGTGCAGGGAGGGCAACACTTTCCACATTCAGGTCTGCAGGTATTTGTGCATTGTGTTTTAACTGGCATTTGCTGTTCAACTACACTGAATTGATATTCTTTCAGTGAACTTGGTGAGTTTTATTACCCATATTTACCTTTGGGACTCCCTCATGTTTTTCTACACTGGCATGAAACTGAGGTAGGAGATCCAATAAGCCTTTTCTGTCTCTTTATTACAGTAACTAGAGGGGTGTTTACACACTCTTGCATCGTGTTCACTTGCCAAAGATCCAGATGCAAGATCGAACAATAATAGAGAATTCAGGGTTGGTGGCATTTACTTAGAGAAGCTAATGGCTCTGCTGTGCTAGCTCTAGTTTTTCTGTTTATGACATTTGATCTGACTAGCACTTTACAGGGCTTTGAAGGATTCCATAGTCCTTAATAAGCTCACCGGCTTGCATTTTCCTCTTTTCCTTCTACAGTGACAAATTATAGATGAAAGGTCAATGAATGCCCATGAGTGAAAGAAATGATGTAAAAATCTACCTGCAGTTCCCTGGTGAATAATAATACAGATCTCACAGTCCTGTACATTGTACCTTGCATATGTATTTATCACAGCCAAGCTTCCAGTATGACTTAGGAACCTTCGGGAATCCTTGCAGAAGGCTCAAAATCATATGCCTCATTTGCAGGAGAAGAAACTTTATTCATCTACTAACTTTAGAGATTTTAGAGTTCTAAATTAAATTAAAATCTTGTGAGCAAACCAACATCCTAGAATGAAAAAAAATCCTGAACAAAAAGGGGAGTGGGTTTGCCTGTGTTTGAAATAAAACAGGATTTCAAGCATAATTTCAGAATTTAAACCAGAATTTATTACACTCACAGGAGATGTATTTTATTACAAGATGAGTGCCTATTTCAGAAAGTAGCAGTTCTGAGAAAGAAAACTAAGCAATCTCCTAATGCAGAACTCTGTCTACAAGTGCTAAGGGGACCCTTCCATGAGTAAGCAGTGGATTATTGTCTAGAAGTAGTACTGTCCTTGCATAAGCATTAGTGAGACCATTTCCATATCCAGCATTCTATAAAATAAAATGAGTATCAAATCAAGAGAGTACTCTGGGTCACTTTGCAGGAATGCGTTGTCTGCTGCTATACAGGTCTGATGAGAAATACAGCCCACTGTGCTTACCCATGAGGAGGTCTGGATGAATTAGGGATGTGGTCAAACAGCCTTGCAAGCAGACCCATGCTCACCCTGCATGTCCGTGAAGCAAATGCAGTCTGAACTAGCAGAAAGATTTAGATAAACATGTTTAATGAATTCATTGCCTCTGCCTTCAGCTGTCTAAAATCAAGCTGTGGAGTTTACACTGATTGTTTCCAAAGTCAACAGACAGTTAGAGGCATCCATCAAATGCTATTCAACCCACCTGTCTCTAACATATATTTTAAAATAGTATAAGGCATCCTGTAAAAAAGTTTATAAGCAGAGCCACTGACTGAATCACCTAAACTACTAGCTTGGAATAAGTAATATCTTTTGGGGCAGGGAGGTGTGTGGCAGGGGGTGTTGCTGCTACACTCGTACACAGCTTCCAAGTAAATATCAAGCCCCCAGTGTTTGAATTCCCTAGTCTTAAACCGCTACATGCATAGCTCAGATGAGTAAGAGGCCTTGCAGGTGTTTTGGTTTGTAAGGAGATTCCTGTCATTACAGATGTCTGTTCTGAAACATTCTAAGAAATTTAAGATCTCAGCATAGGTATCGGTAACAAAATGCTTTGGTGCGTACAGAGGCAGCCTGTAACAAGCTTCATCCTGGGAATGCTAATAGCAGAAGTCTGTACTGCCACCTCCAACACTAGGTTAGCATGTGTGCATATTACAATACCTGCAGCTAAGAAGATGAACCATTGCTTTTGGTTTTCGGTGACAAACAGATGCACAAAAATGAAAGCCATCAAACTTGCAATATACGAATTTGCGATAACAAGAGTCATAACAAAACTTGACCAGTTCTGAAATCTAAAGCCTGCAGTTATTTAGGATTAAGTAAAAATTGTGTAAAAGCCGATCTCTATAAGGAACAGCCAAAATCCAAGAGAAAAAAAAATCCCATAGGGGTTTAATCTCCAATCAGCTTTTAATTTACTTTTTTACAGTTAGTTTCACTCTTCCATCTCATTTGACCAAAAGGGAAGCTTATGATTCAGCAATTGCAGTTTTATCAAAAGCATAGAGAGCTGACAAGGTAGGGGAATATCTCTTCCCTCCCTCCCTCCCTCCCTTCCTCCCTTCCTTCCTCCCTTCTTCCCTCCCTTCCTTCCTTCCTTCCTTCCTNGTTGTTGTGAAAACATCTCTTAAATAACCCAGAGAGCATACACACTATACATACACTGCAAACCACCCCGTGACTGGTAATGCGAATAACACACAACTCTATTGGTGTAAAATAAAGTCCTCGTGACCACCCTCTGCGGCTGCTGTTTTTCAATCTTCTGCTGCAGCTTCTGTTAGTTTACATTCCTGTCCCTGTTGATCTGAATTGGCATTTCTTAAAAATAGCTTTTCACTGCAGTCTTAAAGGCCTCGCAGCATAACTGCATCCAGAGCTCTGAGGTCACTCACATGTCCATTTTCTGCAAGAAATTCCCCAACATGACACTGCACAGAAAAATCTTTGTGGAAGTCTATCAATGCACTCCCGGTCTCTGTGGGTCTGGATCAGACTTAAGGCATGTAACTACGGCAGCAAATAGTGAGCTCTAGGTAATGCCTAGGTTGTGCAAAGCATATTGAAACTAAACTTTGGGATCAATTCTGTGTTTAATGGTCACCAGATGTCCTAAAATAGTGTAGAGTTCAATGAGGCCTTAAGGAGGAAACATCTGAAATTTAAAAAAAATAAAGAGTTTCAAAATACCCATTGTTCCTTACTTTTTTTCCAAAACCAGTTGTATATTTCATAGTCACTTGAGTATCTTCCTTCCTTCCTTCCTTCCTCCCTTCCTCCCTTCCTCCCTTCCTCCCTCCTTCCTTCCCTCTTTCCCTCCCTCTGACTTCTGTGAGCTGTCTGCTGCAAGAAGATGATACCCAAACACATCCCAGTCTTACAGAGAGTCTCTTCATTAGTCATATTACACTTTCTCCCCACCAGCAATACTCCATTTGTTTCCTCAAAGTGAGCATGTATTATAGACACACAAAATCATGTTTGTTTCAAGGAAAATGCTGTGTTGAGCTTGAAGCTGTAAATCTTGCCCAGCCTTTTAATTTTGACATCCCAAACCAGACCGATAGTTGTACTTGTGATAATCCAGTTGGGAGCCTGAGATTAGCTTGTAAACTGGTCCATTTAAAAACTGGATCCCAGGAGTTGCTTCTCTAACATTTCTGTTGAAATTGAAGAAATGTAGTAGACAAACACAAAGTACAGCTTTAGAAGTACAGAGAGTAACCAGGGCAGCACGACAGAAAAGGGAAGATACTTGGGATTTTTCACACATGTATAAAAACCTCTCCAGGAATGTAGAATATTATTTTTATCTATACAAGTTACTTTTCTCTGTTGGAGGGAACGTGTCTCTAAAGAAGCCATGTCTCTAATAATAGGTTTGGAAAGATCATGACAAGATGCTTAGCTAAAATAGCTTTAGAAGAATTCTGGGTATGTTAAAGTAGCTATGAACAATTTGGTGGGTAAGGATGGCCCCTGATCAGACAACAGTAACTCAGAGATACCTCTCCACTGCTCTCTCTCCTATCTCTCCACCTTTCTGCCCTACAAATTCCCTAGACAAGAGCCCAAATACCACCACAAAGATATTCCAACTCTCCCACTGCAGTATTCCCCTCCCCTTCTTTGCATGCAAGTTTTCTCTTAGCTGAGCAGTGACAATTTTGATCACTTGCAATCTCCTCAGCCAGGTGTGGCATTTACGCTTTGCCATATCTACCTCCTGGAGGGCTCTAGTATTCACTTGCAGTCCATATCCATTAGCTGCGCTCTCATGGCCACCACTGTCAGCTGTCTTACTTAGCCTACACAAAATAATTTTGCTAGCCCTGACAAATGCTTGAGGAGAAAAATACATTGAGGGGGTAGAAAAAGGGTAGATAAATTTTAATTTTTTTTTTCCAGGATATACCAATAATGTCTCCTCTCCTAAGTCAGCCCCTTTTCAGCAGGTAATGATTTTTACCTCCTTTTAGCTCCCTGCTGACAAAGCACTCTGCAATGACAGACTGGAACAGCCATACACCCTCCTCTGGCTGAAACAACAGCTCCTTGTCTGGAACCAATGGACATCTAGACCTGCTTGAAGGCATTACACCATGAATTGACACATGTGCAGTAGGTCAGAGTCACTGTGCACACACTGAACACCTGAGTATTACTCGTGATGAAAATCCAGCATGTCAGGCATTCAGACCCATGTCTATCTGGAATTTCAGAGGTGGAAATGTGGAATCAAATTCCAGCAACATCCTATCATTGAGTCAAGAGCCTTCAGCCATCCAGTCTGAAAGTGTTTATATTATAAAACACATCCAAGAACCTAAGTTTTATTTGTTTTGAAATTCTATTTCAAAGTAAGTTTTCAACATTAAGCAATGAGAAAGCAAGAATCTTTCTCAAACTCCTTGGGATCAAACATGCAGCGAACTATTAATTTCTCTACTAACTTCATGCTTCAGGTGCAGAACTTATGTCAGCACCACCTTTCAAGCCTCGGTTTTGTGCATGTTATGCTTATCTTGTCTGTAGTGTTGACAGAAAGAAACGAAACTATTAATGAAACTATTGTGTCCTTGTATCTCTGAAGGAAAACATAGACTTAACTGCTTCCTTTAAGGGGGTTGAAGCATCAATTAGCTCAGACTAAAGTTTAAGTGCTGACTAGGTCTTTTGAAGAACTATTTGTCTCCACTGTTCTGTATTGCACTGTATCACGTTTACAGCTCCGTTGTAGGAATGTCTGTGTGTCCTTACCCACACTTTACTACATTCAGTGTTGAATAAATAAGCTAAGGGAGACGCCTAGTGTAAAGCTATGCTCATGGCACCTTCAGCTGCTCATTCTGGTGTCACTGCTGCGGGGTTCTTTTCTGCTAGTGTTAAAAAGCTCCACAGAGAGATGTACACAGCATTCATTCGGCATATTTGTACACATTTTACAGTGAATGGACAGTTCGGAAAACTGAACTCCATTTAACCTGTGCAATAACACCACATGAGGGAATACTCTGTGTGCTAAGAATGGCAAACAGCAATAAAAGTTCAATTCTTACCTGGGTAATAATTCTAGGGTTAATGTAAATATTGCTCAATATGGTTAGTGGACTGCACACAGTCAGGGTCTGATCACACTGCACCTGCTGTTGCTGCTGCTGAAGGTTATACATGTGCTGATGAAAAAAATGACCCAAAGCACCATTAGGCAAGTATATCATCCACACTGAAGTAAATGAAAGATGAAGTACGTCTTCATGCCTTGCTGAAGGGAGCCATGTGAACCAGGTGCTGTACCAAATTGATGCAAGTCATGAATCTCACACTGCAGCAGCTGCTTGGCTTTCAGGAGGAGACTTCCCAAAGATAGCCATCAAACTGGGTTTCCCTTGTAGCTGTGATTTTCTCAAAGGTAACAGTCTGTACCACTGCCTGACACTACTTTCCTAAGAAGGATGACCAAAAAGAGTCCTGAATCATTAGATCCAGGTATGTCTACGGTTTAGCTTTTTTATTTCTCCCCCTCTAGACACTCTACACTTTTTTCCTCTTTCTCCACAAACTCTAATCAAGGCTTTGTTCTTTATCTGAAGTATGCAGGTATTTAAAAGTTTTTCTTTTTTCAGCAGGGAAAACAAACTAGGAGCTACATTTTGTACACCACAGCTTATATTCTCAGGCAGCTTCCTCTCTGAAAGGCCTGTGAGAAGGCAACACCCTCCAAAACTACCAGCGTTACAAATACAGCAAGCCTCAGAAAACTGGCACCAGTGTTTGGAAGAAAGGCCACAGGAAGCAGCCAGGATGATAAAACAGTCCTACCATCAGCAAGCTAAGCCCAGGCTCTGACAGCCTTCACTGTCTGTTAAGGGCCAAATCTCCTGTTCAGCTTTGCTGTTCTGAGTGTGGTGCTTAACAGCAGCCCAAATTCTCCATTTCTGTTAGAAACCCGCTTACGCTGATAAGGGTTACAATTCTGGGCAAAGAGGGGTAACAGGAGAGTTATGCTCATCCTGGAATTGTCTGATGTGACTACATAACTGTTTGCCAAATTTGAAGTCAAAAGCTTTAAGCTAAGTAAGGCAAAAAACATACTTTGTAAAAATGTATGTTGATTGCTTCAAATAATAATCTTCTGACATTTGTAAAGAAGTCTTCCATTGAGGCTGGTGTGGCCGAGACTGGTTTCTTCTCTGTGTTCTTGGCTAAGTTTAGGGTGATTATTTTAAATCTGAATGGCTCTAATGGAAGTGCAAAATATTTTCATGAGTACAAAAGAGTTTCCGAGCAGTTTCTTTGCTGAACTAATGAGCCCTTGGTAGCTGTCTGTATTACAATTAGTACACCTGCAAAGCATGTTTTAGAAGCAGTCATCTTGCCTTTATTAAATTATTCAGCTCAGCTACTCAGGTGTAAGACTGGTCTGGTTTACTAAGGAGATGAATGCAATCTTAAAGCAAATTTGCTCTGTAAGCCGAGAGTCAAAGAATGACAACCTTCAAAGCTGGAGAAAAAACAGAAGGAAAAAAAAAGAATAGTTCCAAGTGTCAAGTCAGGTGAAGATTTGACAGATTTCTCTGACTGTAAAACTAACTGTTGAAGTAGCTGAAGTGACTCAGAAGTCAGCCAGAATATCTGACATTTTTTCAGAGGGCAGTGTTAGTGAAAGTGCAATTAATTGCTGCTAACATCTCTCTGCAGCTAATGGAGGGAATAATTATCTCCAAGGAGTGATTCACCTCATCTGTGTAATGGTTACTGACACAATATAATAGACTTTTTTCCCACTGAAGACAGCAGAAGAATTTTCTCATCGACCTCCTCCATCTCTCTCCCCTCTGCCTTGCCAGCCTTTATTGCCACCCCAGCTTTTACAGGTCTCTGTTTTAGCCAGTGAAGCAGCATAAAACCATTTTCTTACCTTTCTGATAGAAAGCACTGTGGTTTCTTGGTTTGTCTGTAGGAGCATCCTATTCTAAACTTGTCACTGAAGAAAATATATTGGACAATTTTGTCACTTCCATCTCGTAGTATTGATAATAGGAAATGCCTCTTTTTCGTCATTCACTACAGAGGGAACCTTGGTGAATAGATCAGATAGGAAGCCTAAATCTTAGATTCCACAGAATGCAACGTTCTAGCTGACAAGCACAAAAACATCTATAACCAGGACAGAAACTGCCAAGGATTAGTCACAGGAGCCAAGTAAACTCTGACTGTATGAAGCAGTAGGTAGTAACAGAGTCAAGGAACTATGTCTGTACATGTGTGCAGCATATAGCCAATATTGAATGAACAACTGCTAGGATGTAATTCTAGGAAATCGCAGGCTACCTGACTATAAAACCAGCTGGTGATGTGTATTTTGTTGGTTTCAAGACAACAGAACACTAAAGATCAGAGGGATCACACTAGTTGAAACCAGAACCAGGAATCTTGTAATCCAACTCCAAAGAGCAGAAGGTGAGGCAAGCATTGCCATGAGCTTCCCCCCCATAACTCACTTCCAGCTTGCAGAAACTTGAGCTTCCTCAGAAGAACCTTGAATCAAAATCAGGTGTAATTGTATTTACTATCCCTTGATAAATTTTTCGTACATTAACTTTTCTAGGGGCTTTTTGAAGTCAGTGTATTCAGCAACCACCCATCCTGCTGCAGGGTTTCACACTTTACTCACATGTGGTGCAAAGAACCATTTCTTTTTGTTTTGTGCTTATTATTTTACATTTTCTTTTAAATTAACTTGGTGCTCCCTGGTTGCTCTGCTGGGGGAGACATTAAAAAATCATTCCCTCTCTGCGTTTTCATGCAACTCATGGCTTTTATCATGCCTTTATCTTTTCTCTAGATCTTTAATATAGAAATACATCTTCCTTGAGTCATCAGTCTTCTGATGCTGAATAAATGGTAAAAATTTAAAATAAAACAGAATTCCCTTTAGAGAAGCCATTTAGGAATCTTTGATCACATTTGTTGCCTTTCCATGATTCTTTTCAGCTTCTACTACAGAAATCTTCAGATGGGGGTACTAGAGAAGCTTATGTAGTCTGAGCGCTCACTGAGATTTGTAAAGTAGCATAGTGGTATTTTCTGATTTCTCATTATCTCTTTCTCTATTACACCTGATACCATTTCTTACAACTTTCAGATCTCATTCCTGAATGAAAGGGTTGAGACAACCCACAATTTTATACGTGAATTTAGCAGTGTTTTTCCCTGTGTGCATAATTTTCTATTTATCAAAACTGACTTTCATCTGTCATTTTAATAGCCAGTCACTGAAGCCCATGGAGTCCTTCTGCAGTTCCTACAGACAGTCTGGATTTATTATTTACTATCCTGATTTATTAATATCAATAAGCTCTTTCTCCTTTCCAGTAACATCTTTTTTCCAGATCACTTAGAATAAGTTATACTTCACTCGTGACTTCACTGTGGAAACTAACCTTTTACTTCAACATCTTCTTTTCTAACTTTCTCTAATTATTTATCCAAGCAAAAGGAATGACAGGATGTATATACAATTTTGATTACTTTTTAAAAGTGTTATCTTTTTTAAGCTATTTATTTACTTATCTTAAATTGCTAACGAGCAGTTTCCAACTGTAGTAGAATTTGAGGGTTTATATGACAAGATGTTTAGGGGTTTTTTCTATTCTACCTCTTCCCTCCTCCAGAGAAATTTCACATCCCCTCTCATATTGGAGAGTGGTTGGTAAAGGGGGTTGCAGTGATTTAATCAAGGCAGATCCTACTCTCAAAACTGAGTTTATTCTGGTCATGCATATCTGGAGAGCAATATGAAAAGGAAGATTTGTTTTTTTTTAAAAAAGGCAAACCATGTAGCAAACAAAATAACTCCCTGTATTATACATACATTTTGTTTTGTGTAATGGGCATTTCTCTGTTTTTTATTTACAAAGCAACAGTAATAAAAAATGCCAACAAGCAGAGCTTAGTCTTGCTAACAGGGTGAAAGAGACATACAGCAGAAAGAATGAAGACATTAGTTCATTAAAACCCAAGAGGAAAAAAATGTTTTTATTTGAAAAAAAAAATCATTTACTTTAAGCACTTATCTCATGTCTTCTACCAATACAGCACTCCAGTAATAGGAATGACAAAAAACCACCACCACCAAATTTACAGCATAAGACCATAACACACTGTTAGCAATCTGCCACTGTGCACGGTGGTTTCTCAGCCCAGCATGCACATTATTTCCCTTTTGCTGCTGTCACCTGTTTCTGCTGTCACCTGTTCGTTTGGGACTGACCTAAGGGTATGCCACACTCCATGAGGAGTTGCCCTGCTGCCTCTGCTGACCTCTCCCTTTGGAGACACTCTGCTTGCCGCATACACATGCTCCCTTACTGCCTGCACACACGTGCTGCCCTGTATGGCTGCGATGTCCATGCAATGTTTAATCCTCCCTTCTATCCTGTATATTTGTACAGAGGCCAAAGACTGCCTGTTTTCCCCTAGAGTTGCAGTCACTCTATTTGATATCTTTAAGATAAAGAATTTGTGATGCTTCAAAGAAAATCATGAACAAGGGAGCAGGATTTGTGTCTGGAGAACTATTTACTCATGAAATGGTGATCCAATGCTGTATTTTACAACTAGATCCCAAATCCTCTAATATGACAAATCCAAACCCTGTCTGAAATCTATTCCCTGGCTATTTGAAGCACCACCTGTCTCTTACTAAAAGAAAACACTCCAGAAACCAACTTCATACTGAAAATGTTAACCATATCTAAACAGGATAAAATAATTTTAACAACATTCATAGGAGATGGTACATTACATCATAAATTATTCTGGAGGAAGTATACCAGTACGAAACTACATACAATAGCATATTATTACAAAACCCCTTTATGTACAGATTTTAAGGTGCTTTTAAAAAGAGGTGACAAAATTACACTCATGCAATTAGCATTTGCTTGACTGAGTTTGTTGAGAACTTTTGAAGTGCTCATGTTTATCTTTGTAATTGAGGAGCCCAGAACTGGACACAGCACTCCAGATTTTGCTTCACTAGGGCTCAGTAGAGGGGCAGGATCACCTTCCTTGACCAGCTGGAAATGCTTTTCCTAATGCACCCCAAGACACCATTGGCCTTCTTGGCCAGCAGGGCACACTGCTGGCTCATGGACTGCTTGTTGTTCACCAGGACCCCCAGGGCCTTCCCTGCAGAGCTGCTTCCCAGCAGGTTGGCCCCTAGCCTGTGCTGGTGCATGGGGTTATTCTTCCCCAGGTGAAGGATCCTGCACTTGCCCTTGTTGAATTTCAGAGGGCTCTTCTCTGTGCATCTCCCCAGCCTCTCAAGGTCCTTCTGAAGGGCTGCACAGCCCTCTGGAGTATTTGCCACTCCTCTCAGCTTTGTGTCATCAGTGAACTTGCTGAGGAGGCTTCTGCTCCTTCATCCAAGTTATTAATGGATAAGTTAAAGAACACTGAGCCCAGTATTGAATTTTGGGGGACACCACTAGTGACAGGCCTCCAACTAGACCCTGTGCCACGGATTACAACCCTCTGGGATCTGACATTCAGCCACTTCTCAATCCACTGATCCAGTCCACACTTCCTGTCTGCCTATGAGGATATTGCACTGGGATATCCATTCAGCCTGGTGAAAAGGCATGGGCTGCCTGTTCTAACTCTACCTAATGTGCTCAATGAGAAATTTTCTTCCTTTGTGACCAAAATACATGTTGCATCACACAAGGAACATGTATGAAAATGAGGATGAGCAAATTGCTCCCATGCACATGGCTGAGCATACACCAGTGGTCTTGTCACAGGACTGAATGTGCTGTCATTGCAGGATGGAGAACACCAACAGCTTATCCGTGACCAAAAAGATCACAGAGCCCTTCAGAAAAAGGGGATCATATGCCACACAACCCATCCACCTCACAACCTGGAGAAAAAGGAAGCAGAAAGTTGATTTGGGGGCAAATTAAATGTCTGAGAAGCCAAAGTTATCATGCAAGCTTCAGGAAGGACCATCTAGTTTAGTCCATGCAATGGTGCAGCTCAAATATGTGCTGGAGGCACCATGCCCCAAAATACCCTCTTCAGAATAGGAAGGGTACTACCTCATCTTCCCACACAATGAGTGAGCGCTATGACAACCATTTTAAAAAAGGGAAACAATTTCACATCCACCTTCTGCTTTATAAACAAAGTGTTTATTCCTGCTCAGACCATGAAACATAAGGGTCAGGCATAGGCCAGAAAGACAGAAAGATGGACGGATTGATCTTGACTGGGGAAAGACACTGTATTCCAATTCAGATTAAGACACCTAAGTAAGACATGTTCTTCATAAAGTTTTTCTAACTATTCAGACAGAGCCCTGCTTCACAAAATGTATTCTCAGCGTTACATTGGGATTCAGGTGCCTTGCTGTATGTTGAGGATTTCCTATATTTACAGTGTTCTGTATAGCTTTACAAGGGCAAGGCCCTTGGAGCTTGTGGCTCTCGAGTGTCTGATTCTCAGCTATATTTAAACACCTAATCCCACTGGAGCATCTGAACCTTCATCTGCCATAGAAGTTTCTAAAGTGCCTAACTCCCGTGTATTTCAATGCTTTAAATAGTACAGTTGTTTGGGTTTTTTTAAACAATATACTTAAAATTGTCTACTTAAACATTTTAGAGAAATGGGATTTTTAAAAAATCCTACATTGTGTAAAAAATCTGCCTTTTAAGTTTCAGAACTTTTTGGGGGAGGGCAGAGTTCAGACCTTGTCCTGTACTTCCTAGTTTTTTTATTCAGATTAGAAAGATTAGAACTACTACTGGGCCCAAAATAGATTTACAATTTTCAATACTCCACAGTGACAGCTGAGTAGCATAATGATGCTTTATCCCATGTTAGTGACAAATTAAATTGCTCTTCCAGTACACACACACAGATTTATAAAAAGAATAATCCCACTGGAAAAAGGGTTCTTCAGCTTTGAATTCCTGCACCCAAAAGAACCTCAGCTGGAGCAGCCTTCTCTGGAGAAGCCAGAGGGAGTGAAGGCTCACATTAGGGCAGGGTGTCACTTGAAGGTAGGCAATTCTATGAAGAACCAAAACAATTAATATTATAATGCTCTTACGTTTGGGTGCTGCTGAATTATTTTTAATTTTAGAAGTATTTGTGTGTTATACTTTCTGCTGGATTGGTGTCATGCTTGTAATTGCCAATTTTCAGGCTACAGCTATTTCAGTCACATTTGGCTTAGATACACAGCATATGCTTTCAATATGGATTCAGGTTTTTTTCCTTCTCTTAGCAATTGCTTCATTGCATTTAATTGCAGTGGGAGAATTACACTATCAAAATTAATCCGAAAGCTCTTCTCCCTACTTCCAGCTCCAAGTTAGAGCCCAGGTCTGCCAGTCTGCCACACTGAACAGCACCGACGTCAGCTCAAGATCTGACGAGTCCTGCCTGAGCGTGCATGTCATCAGAAAACTTTGAGGACTGTTTAATATTGGAGCAATGCTCTTATTCTTACAGTGCAGGCAATTCACAGATAACCCACATTTTTAACTGGATTATACACTGCTTTTCTCTTTTTCCTAAGGAAACAAGAAACAGGAACATAAAAGTACTCATAAATTACAAAATATTTGGCAAGCACCTTTCTTTCTGGAATTAGAGGAAGAAAAGTTGTAGGTGTTGCTCATGGTATTTAACCAAGTGACCTTCAAGATCAGAAACAAACAGAGCTGTTCACATAGCTAAAAGAGCCAGAACCTCACCTTCGCAGAACTAATGCCTCCCATGAACCTCTAACTTCTCTAAAGAAGCCCCTGAGCTTTCCAAAACATTGCTGCAGCAACATGATAATAAAGCTACTGGGGAAGGTCTTTGCCAGAGAGACTATGGACATCTCTATCTGACATACCAGGATTACATATAATAAAATTTAATTGGGGATTGAAGACTCAGTCAAGTATCACATGACCAATCCCCTAAAAAAGTACTCCTATGACATTGTACATAAATAATCTGGTAATGCTTATATACTGGTTTTCTTCCTTCCTCCAAATCATCTATTTTTAAGCTTTGAACTTGCTAAAACTTGCATATAGAAAGTAGGCCTGTGCAAACGTATTTCCACTGGTTCAAAAGGATGTGAAAATAAACTTGGTTGCATCATGCTCTAGTATCTTATACACACTGATTTCTTTTTAATGCATCTAAAATTTGTTTTTAAAAAAGTGAAGGGTTTTATTCTGTGTTTGGCAAAATCTTCTCTCTGTCTGTATTTCTAATTACACAGATGGGTAAGGGTTTTTAAAATATAATTAGGTTCCAGAGGAAGAGTTCTTCACAGTCTCCTTCCACTTACTGTCTATCAATAACTACCATACTAGGTAGGCAGATACCTACCTTATCTTACCTATTCAGTAAGAGCTGAATGACATTCAAGACCATCAAAAAAATCCACTGCAGTTATTGTGAGTGGATTTCCCTGGTCTATGTATCACCCCTGAAAAATGCCCACAAAATGTCCTTTGAGTTCGTTAGTCCCTGACTTTGAACTCCATCTGCTACAGCGCTTACTGAGGACAGGAGAGGTGATGTGTTGTGTGGAGTTAGTGGGCACCACAGCCAGATCAGGTCAGGCCACTGCTGCACTTGTACTGCTTCTTGTAAGGTTTCTCCACTGGGTCGGCTGGTTCCTGTTATAGTAATTCCTGTAACATACACCTCAAATCGTGGCTTACAATAATTTAAAGGTATTTCCATTACAATCTCTGCCCCTAGTTCTTTTAGGCCGGGTTATAGGATTTAACATTGCAATGAACTCCTTTCCAGCACTTACTACCTAACAGTAGTAATCTTACCCATTCAGTATGAGGTGATTGGCGTTCAAGACCATAGAAAAAACACTGCAGTTATTGTGAGCACAATTTCAAGCTCCTACTTCTAGAGATCATGGCCAAATAAAACAGAAAACATGATGGTACTTGATAAGCCATAGTGTGTGAACAGAGTGTGGGCTCTGGCTCTCAAGCACAATGCAAGCCATGTGAATCGCTGTATCCATTATAATCGCAATAAAAAGCAATTTTCCACAGCACTTTTCATTTAAAGAAAAATTCCTCTGAGAAAGTGGGATGGGGGCTGGGACAGAAAATCTCCCAAGGATTGCTGAGCTGAAAGGATCAACTGGGAAGCTTCTGCCACAGGAGCAAGAAGGCAGGGCTCGTGGGGGAGGGTACTGGGCAGCCTCTGGGGCTGGGGCAGCGTCTGAGAGACAGGCTCACTGCAGTTAAGCCTCAGTATTAGCTAGGCTAGTCCTTATTTCAGCTTGAGCACTAAAGCTGTGCCTCTACCCTTGTTTACCCTCAGCAGCAGTAACCCCCCCTTTCAAAGGCAAAGGAACAGTTTCGGATACCAGAGGATTTGGAGCAGAGGATCTGGATATTTTAATGTTGTTCAGGCTTCAGTCATCATGAATATCACTTTACAGCTTGGTGCATAAACAGTCCATTTCTGAAGAATGAGAAAATGAATATAATGTAACTATACTGTAGGCCTTCTGGCCCAAATCTGTTCCTGGTGAAACTCCAGGGGCTTCAGTGGAGTTGTGGCAAGAATAAATTTAGCTGTCTCTCTGTACTTTATAATACATTATTTCTGACTAAAAGAGAGTTTACATGAAGATAAAGATTTCTTTCTGTAAGTATTAAACCCAAAAGGCACTCAAACATTCATGTAACCAAGTGCTTTGTTTATAAACAATGGAACTTTTTATAGGTGAGGGAAAATGGACAACAAAAAGAATTAATAAAAATTGGGCTATTCATTCTATAAATAGGAATGTAAGGAATTATGGTATTGCTGAAATGATGTATTAAATCAAGACTATATACCAAAATACATACTTCTTTTTTTTCTCATAGTCCTTATCTTCCACAGAAAAGAGAGAGATGAGGATAAAGGCTGTGGGAGGCAGACATGGCCAGGACACCCCCTCAGAGCAGACCATTTCTGCAGTCCAATTTCATGAGCACTTTTCTAAAAGAAGCTTTAACTGTCCTACTTATTTGGAAGTTTAGAAATAACAAGTTTCACATTTCAAAGTTCAGTCATTTTTGTATTTCACCCAGGCAGTAAACATGTGAGAAATTTGTACCCTGTGAAACATGCGCGTTTCAGGCACTGCTAGGATAGAGCTGCCTCAGCTCTTGTTTACTTGGTTTCTCCTTCATGCTCAGCTTAAGGGATTTTAGAGTTATGAAACTTTTCCCCAGTTACCCAGTCACCATCCCTTTGCTTCATACTGAGTAGCTGCATATACAACCGTGTGACAACTGCTCTCCCCTCTTTCTGTGCTTACCCTTTAGGTTTCAGCAGGACCCCCCCCTTTTTCCTGTCACCAGGTGTGTCTTCCAGAGGGAATTCCCACTATGAGACAGTCACTTTCTCCCAGACTGGGTGTTAACCCACCTGTATTTCCAGCAGTCAAACAGCTTCAGATTAGTGAGGTGTCCCCTTTCCTACCATGAGGCACCTCCATGGGACGCATCTTCCTTGGCCGGCTGCACAACAGGAATGAACTCCTGCACTGCACCATGAGCAGGTGAACAGTCTCACAGAGTTTCCAAGGAAGATGAAGGTGAATGGCTTGAACTCAGAATGAGGCCCAGAAAAATCCCCATTTGATCATGCAGGGATTATGAGCCCAAATCTTATTATTTAGGTGCTGTGTAAATCTTCACTACTGATTGAGGTCCCGCAAGCGCCCCAGAGGATGGTGCTCATCCATTTGCAGAAGTTTTACACCTGAAAATTCATATTTGAGAGGTCACAGCGTTATATACAACCTGAGAAAAAGAGGCCCCAAGGACTCCCAGTTGCTCACTCAAGGCACACCTTTAATCAAATTTAGGAGCCTTAGGATCCAAATGACAGCCGTTGATAGGCATACACCCAGAGGGAAGGGAGTTTTGTGATCTGCTCATAATAACTGCCTGATACTATCCAACAGAGGGAGAATCGTGATGGTGAGCACTGAAGAAAAGGCAGCCACCTCCCAGATGACTGACCAACTCTATTCCAGCCAACTGGAAAGGTGTTTAATGTTTTTAAAGCTACTTTTTCAAGTCACTGAGATAATTTAGTTAAATCTGAGAAAAAAGTTTTGCTGTGATGTTTTGCTCTGCTGTCTGTACAGGTGATTACAACAAGTCTATGCATAAGCATTAAATTTGAGGAAGGGATTTCATATTTATACTTCAGATACATCTTCAGCATTGCCAGCAGAGATGTTTCCACCTCTTCTTTTAAAAGTACCCAAGCTGAAAGATTCAGAAGTGGACATGAACACAAAGAAATAAAAAACCAAAAAAAACCAAACCAAAACAAAACAAAAAAAACCACCAAACCAAACCAAACAAACAAACAGACAAAAAAACCCCAAAACAGAACAAAACAAAATAAACCCCACAACCTAAAAAACAACATGCAAGGTCTTGCATATGTCGTTACTTAAAACACGGAAATTAAGGGAACAGAATGAGCTTTCAGCAGATTCAAATTCATCCATTTACACACAAGAAATGCCTCCTTTCCTGGAGCGGTAGTGCATTTGCTAGTGAGGTCTTTGCACTGAGCTGTAACAAGTTGTAGTTACTGTTTTCTCACTGCTAAGTAAGGTGTTATTAATTCATTAATTTTCTAAATTCTGTGAAATTGAACCATTAAAAATTGTTTTCATCCCCAGTTTGGCTCACTATAATGCATTATAAGCTCACCAGCCTGAGTTTTATACTACAGCCAGACCTTTGCTGAGTCCCTGAGTCCTTGCTAGGTAGCTGAGTCTCACTGCAAGTGGGAGGGTTTGGCACTTTAAAAAAAAAAAAAAAAAAAAAAAAAAGAAAGAAAAAAATAAAAAAGGAAGGAAGAGCTAAACCTTTCATGGCTTCTTTGTAGGATTTGATTTTTACTTAGCATACATGTTATATGGATTTTTAAAACAGAAAATAGTGTCAGTTTAAAGCACAGATTCAGAGAAGATTCAGAGAAATAAAGAGAAAAACCACACATTTATTCCTCTGCTGCTGCTCCAGGTCTGAAGGCCTCTCAGAGGGTGTCAGATTCAAATGCACCTGATTTAATGCATACACTGAACAACCCTTGTGATGTCTTTCTGGGTTTGCTGAACCTCATATATCAGGATGGCACCTTTCTCAAGCACAGACGAGTAATGCCTTTGGCATCATAGCCCCCAACATTTTTCAGCAGATTGCCAGGCTGTTCATAACTGTTACTAATGCTCAAAAAGAAAATGGATGGATGGAATGGATGGTGCCGATCAGCTGGTCTGGGGAGAGGAAAGCAGAGAAAGTAGCTGAACTCTGCAATACAGTGAAGGTTAGGCATGAGGACTGTGAGTGTCCAAGATGCATAAACTCCTGCAGATAGGAAAGTAGGGCACTTGACGGATGAACAAAAAATATGTCACAGCATGTTTGGGAAGGGGAACAACTCTCTCAGACTATCTCTGGTCTGGCAGATGGGTGTATCTCTTGGACTGGATGGAATGAACAGCATGAGGGTAAAGGTCACTAGTGAAGCCTAACCTAATATTCAACAGAAAACTAAAAAAACAAAACAAAACAAAACAAAACAAAAAACAAAAAACAAAAAAACAAACCAGCTAGCTCTTCTTTCTTTCTCTCTTTCTCTCTTTTAGTCATTTCCTAAGCCAGTTAGCTCTAGAAGCCTGGCCCTGATGCCCTGGGGTAGCAGCACATGGCCTGATGCACTTCTCTCCCCCTCCACATTTGGGAGGTGAACTTCTTCATCCCTCACGCAGGGTCAAATCAGTCAGCAGGACCCCAGCCCAGTCTCCAGCTGGCCAAGCTCATTAGGTGTTTAGCTGCCAGGAAGGCAGTTGTGGCCAGCTGTAAGGCTGATACCCCATGCAGAGCCTGCCAAAGGTCAGCAGTCATCAGCTGGCCAGCTGCAGGTCCTCTGGGGACTTCGAGGTCCAGCTGAGAGGAGTAAGGAGAAGTGATGAGCGAGTCAAGGGCTCTGCAGAGGAGAAGGAGAGAGGGAGGGAGAGATGAAGTGGTCTAGGGTGGGGAGAAGTGAACTGCCTGCTGCGGTTAAGTCTGACTGTTCCTGACAAGCAGGCTGAGACTGGAAGATGAAGATGCTGAACTTCCAGTGAAATGTAGCTATGAATTTGAAGAGTTCCTAGGCATATTTGGACAAACAGTATGAATTAAGACTCTTTCATCCTCCAAGAACTAATTACTAAAAGTTTATCACTTTTAAGCCTTACCACAGGAGAAGCAATCAAGCTTTTCCTACAGTCAAAATGAGTGTTTTTCCATACAAACAGCTCAAGAAATCAGAACATAAAGGAAGCAGGACTGTTATCTTGATGTTATATTTAAGGGGTCTTTTCCAGGTTTCTATGTTAGTTTTGCAATGTACAGTGGGCCTTTTCAATTTAAAACATGTATTTCTCTAAAGATCTCTGCTTTGTTAATCGACGAAAGATAAAAGGGAAAGGAAGCTCTTCACACACACAAAAAAGCTCAGCTGCCTCCCTCAGTCACTAGCCAAAAAAGCATGATTTTCAGAGGTAAAATTAAAATAAATGATTTTTTCAAAAAATCGTAAAAGAACTATGCCCTTCCTTGCAGTGAGTGATAGAAAACTTGCAGCCTCTGTGTTATATTCATTATTTTGACACCATGAGGCATCCCTCCACTCACCTGCCTGCCTGTGAAGCCACTGCGTGCTATCCCAGAGCCTGACGCACTCAAGTCACATAGTAAGAGCTGGGATAGGTGGAGCTCAGATTTTCTAGGGAATCATCTTCTTATGTATTTCTGGGCACTGCCTTCCTTCGATGAGCATGTTTCATATAGAATACTAATCTTTCTTTTCAGTTCCACTTACTACTACTATTATCAAATATGTAAAATCTGACCACAACAGTGTATCTCCCAAGCCCACAGACTTGTACATCTTGTTCTTCTCAATCCACAGACTAAAAGCATTTTCATGGTGCTGACTTCCATTCCTTATGAGGATTACAGCACATTTCGGTTCATGGGAGCTTTTTTCATAGACGTCCTGTAATTAAGATTTTGTTTCCTAGATGTGTGTAACAAAACCCACAGACTGTAAACTAGCCTAGTAGGACTTAGGAAACTATGGACAAACATCCCACAGGCGGAATACTTCTCCTCACACTCTGAAAAGCCACTTCTCAGAAGTATTGACCTTTTTGCAACTCTTAAAATGTCTGCCAGCCAAAGAGAGGTGTACATTACCAACATGTGATTTGCTAGTGTTACTCTGCATACTTCACCCGAGATCACTTGCCAAGGTCAGCACAGTGCAGAATGAAATGCTGAAAGTTCTCCAGCTTAGCTCACTTTAAAATACCATTCAAAATCATCTGCACTGTATTAGATCCTTGGGAATAATCAGTATCCTTGGGATGGTATTTTGGTGAAGAGGAGTGAACCTTGCAACACTTCAGCAATGTGTGAGAAATCATGAAATAAAACCAGTGATGTTCACAGTCTTGTATAAGGATTCCTATGAATAGAAGGCTCAGGAACTGATCCCCCGAAAGGCTATGTTTGTGTTAAGGCACTTTCATACTCCTGAAGCATCTATAATGACAAGAGTGTGTGAATACGTCTGCACAACCTCAGCCCGGGGTTTTCAAACCACTTTTTCTACTCCTCAATTACTTGGGACATATCTATATACACAGAAAGCCCATTCTGGTAAAGGCTCCCCCTGAAATACCCTGCAGGGAAAAAACCACTTACTTCCAGGTCACGCAACAAGGGCAGAAAGTGATTTTAAGGGAAGCTGTACACGAGGGGCAGAGTGGCCTTGCCCTGTGTCAGACGCTCACCTGCCGTAGGCTCAGACAGGCAGGTGCCACCTCACTTTCTCTGTGGCCTTTTGGGGGGGACACGGTCCCTCAGTGTGCTGCAGGGACAGAGCCATCCCTAAGCTAGACGTCTTTCATCCTCAGTTCAGAGACCTGCCAAAGAGCAGTCAGGTGATAACTTTTGGTGACATGACTAAGCTGGGTTGGGTTCAAGTGAAAGATTTATCAGAGGTGAAATACCACTTCCAGGCCCCTTGGCCACTGAATGCTAGCAACATAAACACAAATGGCAAATACATTATTATCCCACACTTGTGAGGTTTATATCCCTTCCCAGTCAGAGTATTAATCATACGGAACATTTCTGGATGCACTAAAAGGAGCCCATCTCTCCATCTCATCTCTGTTTTGTTGCGGGTTGGGTTTTTTCCTTCTTTGTTCTTTTTCTTTTTTTTTTTTTTTTCCCAGGGAGGTGGCTAGGCAAGTTTTGAACTGCAACTAAAAGAGTGCAAAGAGCTAGAACTTTTTCATGGTAGAAACACTTCGACTGAGTGCCTGGCAGGAAACACTTTTCAAGTCTGAAACAGATGAAGATTTGACCTGGTTATTTCTAGACCCACGAAGAGTAATGAATTTTTATCCTGGCTGGTAAGACCATAGTCATTATGAGCAAATAAATCTATATTGCTTTCCGAACATTGTGAAATGTACCCCGTGCCTTGTGAAAGAGATACGTGTGGTTTGTTCTTACTAACTTTACTAAATTTGTCTCCGCTAGAGCACAGAGAAAAATTCCCTGTCACAGTATCACAGCTAGATCATAGGAGTTGTTTTAAGAAGAGTCACCATGCAATTTTAGGGCCAAATGCTGGAATACACAGTCGGTCTTCAGACATAGGGAAAGAAACTAGAGCTCTACTGGGACGGGGGGGAAAGGAAGGAGGAGGGGGATAGAAAAATATGTCCCTGAAATATCACGTTTACAGAAAATAATGGAAACTGTGCCCATTACAGGACCTAGAGGAGGAGAATTTAAGCCTCCGCAATTTTGTTTTTCCATGAGAGAATAATACAGGGGTGAAGTGAGAAACCAGCGCGCCGGCCCCAGCCCGGCAAGACGCTCCATCCCGCGGCTCGGGACCGCCGTGTGAGGCGGGTCCGCTCGCAGCAGGAGCCGCGGGCGGGCGAGCGAGGCCGGGTCACTGCTGAGCAGGGATGCGGGCGGGCGCCCCGCAGCTGGGTCTCGCTGCCCTCCCCCATACCACGGAATGCACTTAAAAGAACCAGTCGGCCAGACAGCGCTCTCACAGCACGTTTTATTTGCAGCGGGGTTTCCAGGGTAGCGTGTGTGTCCCGAGCCCCGGGGTCCGCCTGCCCCGGGGATATCCCGGCTGGGCGCTTTGCCCTCAGCCCGGGAGGGAGGCGGCGGCCCAAAGGGCACCGGGGCTGCCCCGCTCGCCCGAGAAGCGCTGGCAGGAGGTGGCTGGGCGCGGAGGCGGCGCCGGCGGGCGGGCAGCAGCCCCAGGGTGCCGGCCCTCCGGCCCTCATAGCGCCTGGTAGGTCCGTCGGGGCGGCGGCGTCCCGGGCCCCGAGTCGATGCTGGCGCTGGGCGAGAGAGAGTCGCCGTCGCGGAGGGGCAGCCCTGGTTCCTCCGCCGGGGAGAGGCGGTCCACGATGCTGGAGAGGCAGTCGAGGCTGGACAGGGCGCTACTCTGATCGGCGGCGTACGCTGCGCCGAGCGTGGGGGACGGGGACACGGCAGCGGGTTAGCGCGGGGGCCGCGCTGCCTCCCCCCAGTGCCACGGGCGGCGGCGGGGCCGCCTCTGCCCGCCGGGGCCGCGGCTGTGGCGGGCGGGTGCGGCTTACCGTGGGCCATCTCGGAGCAGTAGACGGCGTCGAAGCTGCTGCCTCTCGCCGACCAGACGGGGCTGCCGCAGTCGGCCTGCAAGACAGCGAGGGGCGAGTGTTGGCCCAGCCGCCCCCGCCTAGGGCCCAGCGGGACGCTCCCCGCCAAGGGAAAGCGCCTCGAGGGGCCGCGGGGAGGGAGCTGCGGCGCCCACGGGGCAGCGAGGCAGCCGCCCCCCGGCCACGCTGCTGCCGCCGGGCAGCGCCTTCCCCGTGTCCCCCCCGCCCCACGATGAAGCCCTCTGCGGCGCCGCTAAGAGGGGAGAGGGGCCGCCGGGACACCGGTGGCTGGGGGGCCTGCAGGGTGTCCGCGGCAGCGCTACCGCCCCACCACGCATCCCCGCACAGCCCACGTGCGTGCTCAGCGGTAAAGCTGGGAAGGGGCCTGTTATAAGGCAAACCGCCCACCTTTTCCTGATGTCCGGATGCGTTCGGCCCATCCCACACCCAGGACACTGGTCCCACGACGCTAGGCCTAAGGGGACCTGCTCGTGCACCTTCCTGGGGTCCCCACAGCCCCATCGCTCCTGCCTCCCTCTTACCATCCCATCGGAGCAGCTGGAAGTGGGGCTGGTCGGTTCGGAGCAGCTCTGTCCCGGCAGGTGGTAGTAGTTTTCTACCTGTTCCCTCAAGAGCTCCTGGAGGCTCTCGATGTATCTGATGGCGTTTCTTAGGATCTCTACTTTGGGAAGTCTTTGGTTGGGGTTGGCAGTGGTGCACCTCTTCAGGGTCTCAAAGGCCTGGTTCACTTTCTTCAGCCTCCTCCTCTCCCTCATGGTGGCTGCCTTTCGCCGGTCCATTGTGGTGGACTTTCTTTTGCAAGCTTTGCAAGCCCACATGAGGCAGTGACCGGCCTGGTGGTGGCCGGTGGGAGCTCGGACATGCTCCTCTTCCTCGGAGCAGGCGGGCTCGGGGGGCTCGTGGACACCGAAGGGGGGCAGGTCCCTGGGCTCAAAATCCTCAGGGAACTCGCCCTCCGGGGAAGAGAGGCAGGAGCTGTCATAGAAGAGCTCGGACGGGGAGAACTTGCAGCTGTCTATCACCTCCATCCCTGCTGCGGAGGTGTCAGTGCAGGACGGCGGCCACCGGCTCTCGGCGAGGCACTCCGCAGCGCAGTGGGGCAATTTCCTCCGTAATTAGCGACCCGAGACCAAGTGTCTTTCTGCTGATGCGGGGGGCCCTTATATATACATGGAAAGGGAGGCTGGTCCGCAGCGGCCAGTCTTTATTAGCATATCCCACCACAGCCCCTACCGGGGGCTGTCTTGGCAAGCCCCCTCCAGTCCCCAGGAGATAATTTGCTCCGCAACGCTCCTTTGGAGAGCCGAGAGCTGGGCATTTTTCTGTTGAACGACCTCCCCAGAACTGGTTGCGACATCTCTGAAGTTTCAACCAATTCTAGGAATTTTCAGTTTTGGTATGGAAAGACAAAGAGGGACAGTGGACGCGCATGAACCACTGACAATTCCAACAGAGTCCTTCCTCGTCCTGATGTTCCCATCTCCCATCACACGCTGCCTCGGGGGAATTAACGTTGAGGCCCCCCCCAAAGCACCTACAGTGTCTGCTTGCATACCTTTATTTCTCGAAGCCTGTGGATCAGGGCTAACCTGAAACAATCTACCCTTCTTTTTAGACCTAAGATGTGTTCATTTATCTCGATGAGGTCTTGTCTTGTAGTTAAAATTGTCACCAATCGCTTAAATTTACAAACTGGGGAACAAAAATGCACAGCCACTTGGAGCCAGGAGAGACGAGAAAGGGAGAACCCCAGATTTTCGTGCTGTCGGATCAAGTCACAGGGAAAGGTACTCACCAAACAAAAGTGTATGTGTTTGCTCCGAGACAAATCACCTTCCCATTCTTTCTCCTACTCGTGTGACCTGGTGCTGCTAGAGACACAACAGTCAAGCAGTGCCTTAGGCTTGCTAATTTTCTGCTCTCAGGCAAACTTGTACCGTTACAGATGCGTCCCAGCTGTCAGTGCAACAAACCCCTCCTGGAAGTGTAAAATTTCTAACCCCGCAATCCCTAAGTAACTTTACACAAGCCGGGGACAAAAGCCTTGCAGAGCCCCAGCCGCAGCAGTAGCCGAGCGGAGCTGTGAAAGGGTCATTAGAGTGGTAATGTAGCCATTTAACAGGCATTTGCTAACGCGCAGGAATCCTTTGGTTTCATCCACGTGGCTTTTGTAGCTGAGGAAAATATTATGAGAAGGCAAAGGAAACCTTCCCTACCTGGGAACAAATTTATATGACCTAGGTTAACTCAAACGGAGAGCAAGTGACCCAGCAGCGGTTCAAACACCACGGAGCCGGTCTGTGCGCGCAGGAAAAAGGCGTCTTCAGGTAGCCTCCCTCCAGGAAGACGTAATACGGTGGCATGGCGAGCCGGTTGTCTCAAGGAGCCGCTTATCAAGTGATCGAGGCAGGTAGGGAGTATCTCCTGAGAGAGGTGCCCTGTAGCAGCGCACGCTGCTGAAAGGCCTTCTGATCCGCACGGGCGAGGCGGAGAGCGGCCAGCGGCCCGGCCGGGGTTGAGGCTAACGGGACCCCATCTGATCCTTGTGTCCCCTCCACCACCACCCCCGAACCCCAAAAGGCGGATTTCCAGTCTTAGGTTAAAAATTTTCCTAAAAAACAACCATGCACACACCCTTCTTCCTTCGAGCAGATGCATAATTATCTTAAGTCTGGGGAAGGCTACATCTGCGCTGCTTCGGTTTATTTGGGGCCATAAACAGGGGAAGCCCCCTTTGAAATGAATACTGTAGCAAAAGCAGGGAGTTGATAAAGGAATAAAGTTACAGAAAGGGGAAAGCTCAGAACTTCAAGCTTCTGCTGCTCTGAGGTGCAGGTTGCTGTTTTGTTGGGCCACATCCGAAACAGGGCAGTTCCCTATTGTTTTGCTAAGCCATCGTCAGTGAGAACGGCTTCTGCTGGGCAGTAACTTGAACTCTTCACTGGGCTGTGGCGTGCACACACACAAACACAGACAGACACATACACGCAATCTGATTTAACACGTTTGAGCTGGCTAAAATAGACCTGTTTACATATTTATGCTTCGTGCACAAATAAACTTGATCTTTAAAGTGCCGGTTGCAGTTCCGATCACCTTTCTTGGGTGGTGCATGCTTGGTTTCTGTCCAAGCATGCACTGTGGATCTCCCGGTGCACCACGCCAGCCCGCTCGGTCCCGCTCTCCTGGCACGTAGAGCTTCAGCTCGCAGCTTTGACTCTTAACTCGGCGGGGGGCTGTTAAAAATCGTGCATTTCCCCAAAAGTCTTTGAGGAGCTAGAAAAATTTCTTTCCTTTTTTTCTCGAATATTTCTGGGGAAAAGGAAGAGAGCATGGAACAGCCTGTCACTCAGGAAGAAAAAAATCTGTAAACAGTACCTACCCCTTAAGGAGCCCCTGGCTCCTCTGGTAAAGTGATCTCCAAACAAATTTGCAAAAATGCAGTAGGCGAGTGGAACTAAAGAAAGGGGAGAGAAAACACGAACTACAAGGCTGGCTAATGAGGCTTCTGGGGAAGGGTGAGGTGGGGGCGGGGGAGGATACTGATGCATTTCAGGAGCCTCAAGTCCAGTAAGCGGGATCAGCCTGAGCATCAGACACTGTCTGCTCCTGTGGACGGCTAGAGAGAAAATGGTGAATGTGTGAGGATCTCTTTAAATGCTATTCCTCATCCCAGCTCTCCGCGCTCCTCAGCAATCGCCGTGCTGCACCTATTTCTGGAGGGACTTCATCCCTTGTGGGCACCCTTTGCAGACCGCGCCATCTTTTTCCAAGCCCCACGCCTTTCTATTTAAGAAAAGAAAATCAGACCGAAACCATAAATCACCGAGCTGAGGGGGTGAGAGTTGTTTGAGGTCTACCCGTGCGTGCTCCCAAGCCCGGTCCTTCGGAGCGCCTTGCACGCTGCCCCTCCGGCCTCGACGGAGCGCACCGCCGGGCCCCGGGGCAGCGCGGCGAGAGCCTTACTCGGAAATGAAACTTAGCGCTGCCGAGCCGCTCCGCTCCCGCTGTCGGTGGGTGCCGGCGGCGGCGAAGGCTACTCCGTGCTGCCCCGGCGGCAAAACTGTTTCACAGTCGGGCTGGTGGGGCCGGGAGCTTCCAGCCGTGTGAGAAAAGTTTGGTTCCCCCAGCGCTGAGAATTGTGCGCACCTAAGTAAACACATTAGTACCTGCCAGAGGGATTTGTATAGAGGACAGCTGAAGAAGGCATTGGCCTCTGCTGGCTCCCTGGGACTCCCAGGAGAGATCAAAGGGACACAAGGGGTTTTTTAGCAGCCTTGAGAATGGGAAAAGTTGCTAGTTCCTGCTATAGGAGGGATGTCCCAGCGAGCACATGGTTCAGTTGTTCAACCTCTTCCCTACCCTGCCCCCCACATCCATCCCCAGCTCAAAACAGCAGCGATCCACGCAGGAATTTTCCCGAGGAAAGAGCTGCTGTGTCGCCGCCTGCCTGCCTGCCTTTGCTTCGAACTCAGAGAATAAGTTGAGCCCGCTGCTGACTGTCCATCTCCCTCCCTGGATCGAGGGCGATTTTATCGAGGAAAGTAAAGATACATTAAAACAAACAAACAAACAAACAAACAAACAAACAATAAAATGCTTTGAACACTCGGTTGCATCACTCCAGAGGGAAGTGGTGTCAACGCGGCGGCACTGCAGACAGACACCTCGTCTTCCCCCCATCACTCCCCGAGCCCGCAAGCATCTCCCCGCGCCGCGGGCCGCCGGAGCCCCGCACCCCTCCGTTCCTGAGGGAGAGAGCAGGTGGTTCCCGGGGGAGTGGAGCAGGTAGAGGCGAGGGGGCTGTGTTGAGCATGAGCTTTCCAGTGTTAAACGAACAGCATCGGGGAGGAGGGAGAGGCAGGGGCACTTGCATTCGCTTGAAAACTTTGATGACTTTGTGCGTGACCCCTCCGGAAAAAGACTTGATTAAATCACAAACCTCTTGTCTTTACCCAGTTATTACCCTTTGATTTTGTGATTCCAGGGTCGTATTTGCTTTGGCTGGGGACTTAAGTAAAGATTATCGTTATTAATATCTAACACAAACATCTTAATTGCAAACATACTGACGATCTTCACTGGGAAGCCCCGCTTGTCAGCCGCAGCCGTAGGGGTCACAGAGAGTCTATTTGGGAAGTATTTTCTTTATTTAATGAAAAAAACCCTCCTTTAGGCAAACTTACTCCAAACAGTCGCTCAAGTTACCCTGCTGCTGGAGAAGTGGGGGTCCTGCCGGGCAGAACGGGTCATTCGTAGAGGTGAACGCTGAACTGTGGATCAGGATGACATTCGGATGCCCGGGTTGTCGGCGCGACACTGCGGCTTTGACGGGTGGCTCAGCACCACTCCTGCCCTGTCGTGAGCAGCTGGTCCCACGGGGCTCAGATCAGCCTGTGAACTGTGCGCAGCCCTGCCCACGGACCCGGCGGGGATCGAAACAAGTTAGGAAGGAAGGCGACGAGCTACAAGCCCGATCTGAAATACTCTGTGGCTGGTCAAGTGCCTTCGCTCCAAAAGCGAGCAGCACCATGTCCCCTTTCTCGCCAGGTCGCAGAGATGGCACGCAGGGGGCTGCGCTCCCCGACGCGCCGCTTTCTGAAGATTCCGAGGGTTCCCCGAGGCAAAGGGGTTTAATTTGAAACGAGAAAAAGGGAGAAACTGTCGCATCACCGTGCCTGCCACACTGTACCGCCGCAGCTACTCATTAGAATGGAGTAACTTATTATGGAGCAATACAGCTAGCACTTGACTGGTTTAAAAACCAGGCTGGCCAGGATGGCGCAGAAAGGGCACGGCGATAGGAGAACCGGCTCTCAAGGCAGGCTCTGCCCAGACCTTCCACTTCAGAGCCGGCCGAGAAGGGGGAGACCTTCCCGGTGCGCGACTTTGACCTTTCAAAAAACAAGAACAAAAAATAAATCAAGGGCTAAAACTGACCAGGAGAACGCCCGCGAGTAGAGTTGAAGTATCGTCCCTTTGCTTCCGCAGGCTCTCCGGCGAGCCCTGTGTGTGTGCTTAGGGCAGCATATGGTGTTCCCTGGTGGTCGCCCCTTCCCGGGGGTACAATCTGTCAGAAACCTCAACGTTCTGATTGTGAGCAGCTCCGCTTCGCCATCCTCGGAGAGGCTGTGTTTTTTTACATCACTGAGTGAAAGGCTTCACATGTTGTTACCCCTCCACACACACCTCCCCCCCCCCCTCCAAATCCTTTCGGCCCCTTAACTCTTTCGTCGCCGAGATACCCCATTCCTTTCTCCCTCAGTCTCAAGGAAGACAAGGGGAGTTACCCTTCCTTGGAATAAACCACAGCTCCCCCCCGCTCAAGGGGGCAGCAGGCCCATCATTTTTGCTGCGGACCAGGCCTGCGTTCAAGTCCTCGATGCCGAGAGGAAGAGGTGGGATGCCCTGAGCGTCTCCCAGCTCAAGGACCGGGGAGACGGGTGGAGGGACCGGGGTGTCTTTTTGCGCTTCCCCGTTTCTAAGCTCACCCTCCATGTGCAGAGCAAGGTCGAAGAAGCGTCCCTGCCTGGCAAGGTACTCGAGCGGCCCTGTTGAACATTTTAGGAGAGTAGTATCGCTTTCCAGGGGGATGTGCGTTCCGCAAGCACGGCGAGGAACCGGGCCACGGAGCGCTGCGGGAAGCCGGGGAGACGGCGGGTCCTCCCGTGCCCCACCCCGTGCCCTCCGGGGAGCCGGGTAATTCACATGGCGGGTGCGGCAGACGGTCCTTAGAGGACTAAACCCAGGGAAAAATCTATCCCGAATCCCGCTTCAAGTCACACGGGTCGTGCTTCAGCTACACCGATCTGATTCGTCTGGGCTTCATCTCGCTGAAGTCGGTGGCGGGTATTAACTCCCGGGATCGGGTTATTATGAAATTACGAGGGGAGGAAAACACTGTAACACAAAGAACTTTATTTTACAACCCAAGAAATCCATCTCTTCTTATATACAATATCACATTCCACCATTTAAATATATATGTTTACAAAAGAAAAGACAGTACTGAAATTATTTACAGGAACGAAACGAGGAGGAAACTCTTTAAATATGACTCACAGAAAATGCAACAAACAGCTTCACTCAGACAGGAATGAACTTCCCGGTGAGTCTCAGACAAAGAGGATCACCGGTACACAGGTAAGTATATTAAATTATAAAAAAAAAAAAAAAAAAAAAAAAAAAGGG